>JAJOZX010006984.1:0-120000 GCA_023014485.1 Bathynomus jamesi | reverse complement strand
GCTTCAAACTTATCTCTAATTCGAGTGATGGTAAGTCGCGTTGGTGGATCTGTTTGAAACTCCCTCCTAAACTGTCTTTGCACTTCAACTGCGTTTTCACACTTCCAGTAGCATTTTAGAATGAATTTCCTTGTTCAAAGCTTAGTCTGACTGCCATTATTAATTCTAATGGGTTTAACTTGGAAAGAAAGAAACATCAATTGAGCTATCAGCTGTTAAAGTGTGTATACATTTTTTTGGGACGCCCTGTATATATATATATTATATATATATATATATATATATATAATATATGCTGCAAACCCACAAGGAAAAAGAAAAACGATTCCAAGGCCTTTCGTGTATTCAAAGCTACACCTCGTCAGGGAATGCAGCATTTATTCATTTCACGTGTTTTATTGTGAAATTCATCCCACATACAGTATATATATATATATATATATATAATATATATATATATATATATAATTTTAGAGGGTTCGAACACGACGGTATAGAATCGATCTGCGGTCGACCCCTTTGCAGCATCCCATCTCATTTTCGGGATTTGGTGGAGGAAGGAATTGGTTTACACTCTTTTTCTTGCCCTCGTGGTCAAGAACTTTGCGCAAGAACCTGTCCAGCTGGTTCTTAAAATTATTCAGGTTGGTGTGTGCTGGAGGTTCTTCAGTTCTTTGGGCAGAACATTAAGGAGTTTTGGGTTTCATATTCTGAGGGTGTTTTCCATCCTCGTTTTCATGGCCCCCGTCCCACCGCAGTTGGGACAGTACAGATCTGCCTCTTCTCTCATTCATTCCACTGTTTCTTTTTCATTTCTAAGGTTACGGACGCAACCCTCGTAGTATTTTCCATACGTATATTATTGTGTACCGCTCGCGTCTTCTCTTCAGGAAGTAGAGTTTCAGGGATTGTAGTCTTTAACTTTCGTTTCCTCTATCTTGGACGAAAAATCCTTTGTATGGCTTGTGCGTTTGCAATGTCTCGTTTTCTGTATGGTTTTGTGAATACTGAGCATTACTCAATTATTGGTTGGACTTCACGCTTCCATAATTTTAGCATGATATTTGCCTTACTGCTGCGGAAGCTCCTCCAGATAATTCCCATTACTCTTCCAGCCGTTGCGATTTTAATGTCATGGTGCTCTCTAAATTCTGCATCCGATAACATTTTACTCCATGATCCCCGACTCGTGGGTTAGGTACTATAATATATATTATATATATATATATATATATATATATATATATAATATATATATATAATGATTTAATTCGTTTACATTTCGCTTACGTGTAAGCCAAGAAAAACAAATTGGCTTACATATAAGAAAATATAAGGTTAAAGAGAACTAGAAAATTGTACAAGATTGAAGTAAAATTGTTGGTCATTCTAATTTGTTTCAGAATGAACTATAACTACAATATCGTCCCCAGTAAGAGAGAAGTGGGATTGATTTTTCTCGCCGAATTTTAAAGATACAAAAATATGCTTGGAAATGTGAATGTGTGTGTCCATATACATATATTTTTTCTTTGGTACACTTTCAGATGTGTTCGTAGGAAGTTGCAGCACCTCGTGTTCTGTGCTGCAATGTAATATATCCCCACCCCACAGTGTATATATATAAAAGTACCAATTTGTGGCGTAAATGTTGGCACTGTGATAATAATAATAATGACGGTTGATTGATTGTTAATGATAAGGCTGGAGTCACCATGATCTTTTCAGATCAAGTGATGTTAAGTTAGTAATTAGGTTGATTGATAGAATGAGTTTTCTTCCTTTATTAAACAAAATAAATAATTTATGAATGAGACAGAATATGTTGATTGTTTACAGTTGAAATAATGACGACTTCAATATTAATAACGCGCGAGGTTAATGATTAGTCTTTATATAAAGTTAGGTGAATGACACCAGGGCAAAACGGGGCCTGCACAAATGGTGTTCACATGGTGGTAGCTCTAGTGTCACTGCCCACTGGTTCTTCGGAGAGGAAGAATCGAGGTTCGATGGTGGCGTGGAATGCTTGAGGCAGTCCTTGTAACGAGGTTGAGGTGTGAGGCAAAACATAAGGACATGCCTTGAGTGGATCCTAGCGATGTGACGTCATCTTAGTCGTGTTTGTGTTGATGGAACATCGCTAAAGTATTTGAAAAACGTCTCTGCCACTACACACACACACACACACACACACACACACACACACACACGCACGCACGCTTTCGTGATATATTCACTTCGTGTTTCCTTTTCCCTGTGGTTTTTTGCTTTATATATATATATATATATATATATATATATATATAATATATAACTTTTGGTTTGATTCGACCCGAATTGTTAATTCTGACAAAGGACTCCGAACCACGCCCCACCAGCAACCTAGCGTCTTAACCACTAGGCTACCTAGGGTACCCATTTATCTACCAATCACTTTTTTTATTATGTGGAAGGATGAACAGCTGGGTTTTGCTGCGCGCCGCCTGGCGTCACCCGGTTTCGATCTCGGGGCCGATGGATTCTTAGTCAGCGACGCGAAACCACTACACCACCGAGGCGCATATATATATATATATATATATATATATATATTACACCGGGTGAACCAAAAGTAGGTGGACAGTAAATGATAACGTTTATTTTGAGAATACATATACAATTATATTTAATTTTTTTGTATACTATAATACAAAATAAAAAAAAAAATTAACTTATACCAATACAATACAAAAGCACTGAAAATTTTATCAACGCAGGTGCTCAAATTGCTGTCCATCACAATTTACACAGCTTTGAAGTCTACCTTTCACACAAGTTTCTTTGTGCATTAATTTCTTGAAATGCATCTCTGATGTAATTTTTCAAATCACCAACACTTCGTGGTTTTCGACTATAAACTTTGTCCTTGAGTATTCCCCAAAAGAAAAAATCCATTGGGGTAAAGTCAGGTGAACGTGCAGGCCATTCAATTTGACCTCTTCGGCCAATCCATTTCTCGGGAAATGTTTCATCAAGATACTCACGGACTGCTCTTGAATAATGTGGAGGGGCCCCATCTTGTTGGAAATAGAGGTCATGTGAATTAGGCTGCTGTTGTAAGTGTGGAACAACTTCATTCATTAGAATTTCGAGATACTCATCACCTGTGACTGTTCCATCAACAAAAATTGGTCCTAAAACACCAGAACTTGAAATACCACCCCAAACAGTGACACCAGGCTGGTTTAGTTGCTGCTCTAATGTTAAATGCATGTTCTCACTATACCAGTATACCAGTATATAACACAAACACCATAGTTATAATGAACACCATAGTTATAATATAATATAACACAAACCCTATTCAACCTACTGTCCACCTACTTTTGGTTCACCCGGTATATATATATATATATTATATATATATATATCGACCAGGAAACGACCATTATTTAGGAAAATCGAACACGAAGATTAGAAACCCGGTAAATGTATTATACATAAATATACAAGGCCTCTATACTAACCATGCAGACTGCAAATTACAATACTTTCCAAATTTAGCTACGGAAACCAGCATAGATATTATATGCCTAATGGAAACACACTTACATAAATGCGAAAAAGGCTGTGAAAACTGCATCGAGAATACTGAAATAGCACTGCTGGACTACAACATATACAGAGCAGATAGAGTGGCTAGACGAGGGGGAAGGTGTTATATCTACGTGAAAAAATCACACACAGGTGAGGTGAAGGTAAACAAATCAAACAGCACAGTCAAAATTATTATTTTAGAAGTAAAAGAACTGAACCTAAACATTATGGACGTCTACAGACCACCAAACACTACAAAAAGTTAATTCCAATTTGCCACTAATGAAACAGAAAACTTGTTAAAATTACTTGAAACTCAAGCAACAAATATTCTTATTTGAGATTTTAATTTCCCATTCATAACATGGAAGAAAAATGACGAAGGCATATATGTTGAGAAATTTCATGGCAACATTACAAAAGATGACAGAACCCAAGCAATAATGCTATTACATATGATGGAACATTACGCCGTTACTCAGGAAATCTGTGAAGCCACTAGGAAAGATAACGCTTTGGATTTAATTTTGACAAATAACAATGAGATAATAATAAATAAAAAGGTAACGCACAAATTTCTCCGACCATAACCTAATCGATATACAATTGAAGTTAGCACCCAGAGGTCAGAAATATCAGATAGGCAGAAGGAATAGTTCAAGGCTTAACATAACTTCAAAGAAAGTAGATTGGGAAAGTGGAAATAAACACTGAAAGGAAGTAAATTGGGAATTCCTACTTCACGAGAAGACTCCAGAACAAACACTAGGTATAATGGAGATTGAAACCAAACCTATATTACTGAAGCATGTTCCAGAGAGTCAAAAAAGAAAACGTAGCAAGCTCGAGAGAAAAATCAGGACAAACATCACAGATGCAGAACTGATGCAAGGAGACTCAAACTAGAGAGGAAACTAGGCGAAATAGAAATGGACCTAAAGCAAACATTCATACATAAGACAAACGAGGAGGAAAACAAAGTAGCAGAAAACAAAAAATAATCCAAAATACTTCTACACGTTTGGGAAAAGGAAAATGCAGTATAAAGAGAGTATTGGTCCGTTGATAGACGGGGAGGCCAAACACACAAATGACCCCCAAAAAATGGGCGAACTGCTTAAGGAACAATTTAACTCTTGTGTTTAGCACCCCTAAGTCCGAGATGAAAGTAGAAAACCCAAACGAAGTTTTCGACGTTGATACAAATCAGCCAAGGACAAATTCTGGCACAAACTATTAATGGACTTAAGTTCTCGGAAGATGTAGTAATTGAGGCTCTGTCACAGATGCGAGACAATTCGGCACCAGGGCCAGACACATGGAGTGCCACATTTCTGAAGAAATGTAGAGAGAGTATTGCCAAACCGCCATACTTACTATGGAGGAAATCACTCGACACATGATAAATTCCACTTCCATTAAAGAACGCGAACATTGTCCCCTTATTTAAAGGTGGTAACAGAGCAATGCCCAAGAATTATCGGCGGGTAGCTCTCACCTCACACTTTATAAAGTGCTTTGAACGTATAATTAGAGGCAAAACTATCTACTGTCTACAAGAAAAGAACTTATACAACCCAAATCAACATAGTTTCAGGGCTGGAAGATCATGCCTATCATAGCTATTAGGCCACCAGGAGAAAATATCGGAAACATTGTGTCGAGGACAACTGACTTTGCTAAAGCCTTCGATAAATGTCACCATGGAATTATAGCACACAAACTTAAGAATACAGGACTTACTGGAAAGCTAGGAAGGTGGATATTTAATTCCTTGATGCAAAGAACACAAAGTGGTGGTAAATGGAGTCAAATCGGAAATATGAAGTGTAGAGAGCTCTGTCCCATAAGGAACAGTACTAGCTCCCTTGCTGTTCCTAATAATGATTGCAGATATCACTGATAGTATTGTATTATGTTTCGCAGATGACACAAAGATATGCAAGAAAATATTGAATGAAGGTGACAGAAAAATTACAAAACGACATTGGAACATTATTACAGTGGGTAGAAAACAACAATATGATGTTCAACAAAGAAAAAAATCCAACTTCTAAGATATGGTAATAACAAGGAGCTGCAGAATAAAAGGTACAAAACTCTGCAAGACAAACAGATAACACTAAACCTACAAGTCAGGGATCTTGGAATAATGATGTCGTCGGATACAGAATTCAGAGAGCACTACAACATCAAAATTACAAATGCAAGAAAAATAATGGAATCATCTGGAGGAGCTTTCGCAGCAGAAAAGCAAACATCATGCTCAAATTATGAAAGAGTCTAGTCCTAGCAGTAATTGAGTATTGCTCAATTCCCACAAGCCCATACAGAAAACGAGACATTGCGAACATTGAAGCTATACAAAGGACTTTTACGTCTAAGATAGAAGAAACGGAAGGTGAAGACTACTGGTCTCGACTACAATCCCTGAGGGCTCAGTCCGTAACCTTAGAAACGAAATAGAAACACTGGAATGAGAGAAGAGGCAGATTTTGTACCGTCCCAGCTGCGGTGGGACAAGGGGCCATGAAAACGAGGATGGAAAATACCCTCAGAATATGAGACCCAAAGCTTTTCAATGCCCTACCAAAAGAAGTGAGGAATCTCCTGAATAAATTCAAGAACCAGCTGGACAGATTCCTGTGCAAAGTCCCTGACCACCACGAGGACAGGAGGAGATCAGACAGCAATTCCCTCCTTCACGAAATCCCGCAAATGAGGCGGGATGCTGCAGAGGGGTTGACCGCAGGTCGATCCTGAACCGTCGTTCGAACTCTCATAAAGTAACACGAAATATATAGATAAACATATATCAGGCATGGGGACGAGGCCGAGGCCGAGGACATACATTTTTCAAAGGCCTTGAGGCCAAGGCCTTTATAGGGGAGGTCTCACGAGGCCTTAAGATTGTTAGGCTGAAGGTATTTGCACCCAGAGGTGTGATATTCGGATGCAAGAGCGTAACTAGCTTTCGGAAGTTGCCGGGGACAACTATAATGATGAAAAATCCTGCGATGAATTTCTGTGCTGCTATCCTGTAGGTCAGGGGGCCGGCAACCTATGGCTCGCGAGCCAAATATGGCTCAGTAAGGTATCAAATATGGCTCTTTGGTCTTCTGCACTCTACCCTAAAAATAAACAACTTTTTTATTTTAAAAATCTATTAAAAACTGAAATATGCATAATGGCTCACGCCAACTGATTAGTTTTTTGCTGCATAGGGGGGCTATGTGAAAAACTGCATGTTACAAATTGGTGAAGAGCTGTTTGACGAGTTTCCCAACAAGACCAAAATATTACAAAAAAATAAAAGATCTGCCATTATCGGAAAAAACCGTTCACAACAGAGCATTGGAAATGGCTCATCATATCGAAAAGGAACAAATGCTACATTTGAGTACAGCTGCATATTTTTCGTTTGCCCTCGACGAGACAACTGACATATGTGATGTTAATCAATTGTGCATTATAGGACGATATATTTGTGGAAACTCGGTGCTCGAAGAAATGCTGGCGATATTAACAATGGAAAACTGAACAAGGGGAGAAGACATCTTTGAAACTGTGATGAATTTTGTGAATGAGAAGAAAATACGGATTGACGATCTTGTGTCGGTGTGTTCGGACAGTGCATCTTCAATGGTCGGCAAATACAAGGGGTTCCTTACTCTTTTTGCAGAAAAGCTAAACCGCTCCCTTTTGACTTTCCATTGCATTGCGCATCAGGAAGCACTTTGCACACAATCTTGTGGAACCGAACTAGGTGGTGTTATGGAACTGGTCGTTCGTATCGTGAATTTTATTGTTGCACGGGCCCTACATCACCGCCAGTTTAAGTCTTTGCTGGAAGAGGTAAATTCTGAGTACCCCGATCTAGTAATGCAAAGCAATGTTCGCTGGCTTTCTCGTGGCAAAGTTTTATCGCGTTTTGTCGCTTGCATTAACGAGATTAAAGAATTTCTGAATTCAAAAGGAGTCATACACCCTGAGCTCTCGAACTCTGATTGGTTACTTAAATTTTACTATCTCGTCGACAGTACTGGTCATTTAAATGAGTTGAACATGAAGCTACAAGGGCAAGGAAATACGGTTCTAATTCTGCAGCAGGCAGTGTTTGCATTTGAAGCAAAATTGACCGTCTTCATCAAAGATATCGAGATGGGCAGGTTGTTACATTTCGAAAGATTAAGAATGTTTCGTGATTCGTGTCAACGAGAGAATCCGAATGATACCCTGGATTTGCCGCAGTTTGCTGGCTTTGTATCAGAGCTACTGATGGCACTCAAGTCTCGTTTTGTCTACTTTCGCAAGCACGGTGCCATGTTTAAATTTATGATTCGGCCACATCAAGTGTCAGCTGAAGAACTAAATTTGACAGTGATTTCCGGCATCTCAATCAGCGATTTAGAAATGGAAATTATAGATTTTAAGGAATCGGATCTGTGGATTGAGAAATTCGTTAAACTGAATTCTGAATTAGAAAGCCTTGCTCGACAGCGCGCAAAAATGGCAAAACAAAATAAGTGGGTTGACATGAAGAGATTAGAGCGCGAGGATAATCTCATTCTGCAAACTTGGAAGGAAATTCGTGCTACATATAAAACGATGCAAAATCTTAGTCTGGCTTTAATATCAGAGTTTGGATCAACCTATATGTGCGAACAGGCCTTCTCCCACTTAAGTCGCATTAAAAACAATTTGCGATCGAGATTAACAGAAGAGAGCCTGAATGCGTGTATGAAGGTGAATTTGACTAATTGCGATCTAAATTTCAAAAAATGAGTGAAAAAATGCAGCAACAGAAGTCCCATTAAAAAGAAAAATATACAGTATGTAAGTACGAAAATTGTTTGCATTATATATATATATATATATTATATATATATATATATATATATATATATATATAATGGCTCTTTGCTGATTTCTTGCTCTAAATTTTACATAGTATGGCTCTTTCATTTCTAAAGGTTGCCGACCCCTGCTGTAGGTAATGTGTTTGCGACCAAAATGATGCTCTTAAAATACTCTGATTTAGAGAATGATCTATGTTTATGATAGTAATAGGAAAATCAAAGAAACATTTTCACAACTACCTTATGTATATCAAGTATATACTTAACATTAAAGGAAAATAATATATGCAATAATTAAAGTAAAAAATAACTAGATATCTCAGTATTAGTAATACAGTACTTTCCAGCATACTAATAGGGACCAATATAATTAAAGATTTACTCATCAGATTATTTCAAGAACTAAATATTTTCCTTCACGTAAGCTAACTTAGATCAAAAGTTGAGGGGGACAAAACCTATATTATCCCCCTCAGTTCAAAAGTTGGGGGGGGGGGACATGTCCCCCCCGTCCCCCTTCTGTTAGTTACGCCCCTGTTCGGATGCAAATAACGAATGCGGTATTTGCATCTCTGGGTGCAGATACTCACTTCGAAATCTTTTACGAATAAGCTCCTCCATGCTTTGGGAAGGTTCAACAATCTAGCCTAGCCTAGGCCTAAAGCTCTTCGAAAGGTAGCCTCACACTAGCCTGTCTCTTCTTTTTTTGAAATCCATAAGGAAAAGCAAGATTCTACTCAAAATTAATAAACAAAGACAGCTCACTTCACTTACCTAATAAAAGGGAATTATTAATCATTAAGCACGTTCATCTATCACACGCGGCCACACCACAACACCGACACACTGTGTTTACACTTGCTGGGTCACAGTCAGACACAGTTGCCACAACAAGATTTCCTGGGTACCATACATTAGCCCAATAACTTTTTATTTCTCATTTCATGCAGTTCTTATTTCTCATTTTAACATACCCGCAATATTTCAAGTATTTATGATATGGAAAGTTATGATGTGAAGATGATCTAGCAAAGTATTTCAAGATTGTAAGAACTCACTGTGTGTTGATCGTATAATTTCTGAATGGCTACAATTATTAGCTACTCTAGCGAGCATTGCAAACGGAGCTACATTTGGAGATGACTTATTATTTTTTTTAAGTTTTGCCTTTTTATGTATCTTGACAATAAGAAATTGTGGTCTTAAAGTCTACCAAAGATCATTACTATAATTGTAGCTTGTACTGTATGTGAAAGATGTTTCTGATGTACGGTAGGCCTATAGGTATGAAGTTTATATCATGCCATTACTATATAATAATATAACGATAATAATATAATAACGACACTATTAAGAATATAATTGCACCTGATATTTCAACATGTTATATATGTAATTTGATTCAAGATTATATTTGCACCTGATATTATCCATTATCAGACACTTTTAAAGTTATATGTATAATACTTTATATTATTAAAGTAAATGAAAAAGACCTAAAAAATTATTTGCAAACAATATAACAATTTACATCTTAGTTATAATGGCGATATTAGCAAAATTATTGTTTGCATCCGATATTGTACTATATATTCATTTCAAATCATATTATTTAGAAGTTTATATGTTACAATTTACGACGGACAAAAAACAAAATTATCGACGCTAATAGCTTGTTATCAGTATACCAGGTGGTATTATTCTCTAGTTTGGCCTATTTTTTGTTATAGAAATAGATACAGTACAATAGTTTATACACATAAATAACACAAACACATTATATGAGCTCAGTTCAACTGATGACCAACTGATAGATTGCTTTCTCACACTAGTTTTGCTACATTAAGTCAATTGGTCTACTGCTGACTGACTGAATAATATGTATATACCACGACATACTGTATATAATATTTATGTACCTAACGTCACAGTGACCTGTCACTAATCCGTTGGTCACCTAACTGAATCGTATTTATCAAAGATTGCCGCCTGACTAGTCACCTGTCTGAATAATATTTATCAAAGTATGCCGCAAAATATGGTCACCTGTCAGATCATGGTCCTCACCTGAAGAATATCCACCCCGACCGCGCCCACCTGAAGAATATCCACCCCGACCGCGCCCACCTGAAGAATATCCACCCCAACACTACCAGGTTTTGAAAATTACAGAACAAAACAAATCAGGATACCCTAAGGCCTCACGAAAGTCACGAGGCCTTTCCACTTTTCAGCTGGCCTCGAGGCCGAGGCCAGGCCTCAGCCCCATGTCTAATATATCTATAATAATAAAAGGACGTGTGTGTGTGTGTGTGTGTGTGTGTGTTGTTCCAGTCATAACTCCAAAATGGAAGCAGTTACAAACATGAAACTCCACACACATATTGATTAGGGCCCGAGGTTGTGCACCTGGGTGTTAATAAATTAAATAATTAATTTTAAAAATTAGATGACGTCATCAAGATCATTACGTCATTACGTATATATATATTAGTGATGTAGCGGATGTCATTTTTTTCACGTCCGCGGATGCGGATGAGGATGTTTGATTTCAACATCCGCGGATGCGGATGTCTACATTTTCGTTATTTTTTAGGATATATTCGAGATTTGTTGTGTTTAACGTATATAATAAGTTATTATATAGAGAGAGCTGTAGCTATAATGTAGTATAATTGATTAATTGTACAATAATTGCTGTACTTTTCTCTGAACATATAAAATAATATCAAGCATCTAACTAATATAGAAATCAATTAGTGAATTCGTCTGCAAATAAATTCGTTATATTTTGTTGAGTTTCAGCCACAATTAGAAACCATAATTGTGTTACCAGGATGCGGGACGTGAACCCAACTCAAATGCACCCCACCGACCTCTTTCCCCAACCTCCACCCTTATAGAAAGAGATCTTTAATTAGCTTGATAACTATTTATATTAAGTTTAAAGTTTTATTATGCATATTTATAAATGAGTAATTAAAATAAAGTAAACTAAGATGTTCATCGTTAATGTTCAAACTTAATTATAGGAAGGTTATGCTTAAGGAACATTAACTTTTCTGCCTTTTCTACTGCCAGTCTGTTTCTCTTTTCATCCTATATTAATCCAGCACTGCTAAATAATCTCTCGCTTGGTACGTTTGTTGGAGGACAGGCTAAATGTTTCCTTGCAAGTTTACTCAAGTATGGATAGATATTCTGCGTATTTTTCCACCAACTAATAGGATTGTCACATGCAGCCAGGCGTTTTTCTTGATGATAGCTCTCGATCATTTTTACTACATCTTTTGACATCGCGTAGGTCTCGTCATTGCTGCTTGACTCAAGAAACTGAGAGACAGATTCTGTGATAGATTTGCTTGTTGAAGGTGTTGGTTCTGTCACTGAAACTTTTATTCTTTTGGTGGGTGGCGAAGCGACAGATTCAAGAGATTAAAGCTCTTCAACTGCTTTGCCAAGTGATGATTTAACTCGTTCTAATGTACTAGGTGAAAATAACTTAGCTTCGTAACGTGGATCTAAGTAGGTTGCAAGAGAGTAACTTCATACAAGAACAGCCTCTCGTCTTGTCGCTTGCATCACTTTTGCGCACAATGAACTAGTTCTATTAATATAGTAGAATTTGATAATTTCCGCTTATTAATGACGTTTTATCTCAACGGTCCACATCCGCACGACATCCGCAGTCCAAAGTGCGGATGCGGACGCGAGAAAATGTGCGGATGTTATGCGGATGCGACCTACATCACTAAATTATATATATATATATATATATATATATGAAAATTATTTCACGAAAGTAACACGTGAAAAATATTTATGATATATATATATATATATATATAATATATATTATTATAATATATAATATATGCCCGATTAGGTTAATTGAATGCCCAGTTAGGTTAATTGTACGCCCTTGACGATTGGTTAGGTTAAGTCGATATTTTCGTTAAAGCTAACGAAAATATCACGACTTAACCTAACCAATCGTCAAGGGCGTACAGATGACCTAACCTGGCATTCAATGAACTAACCGGGTATATATATATATATATATATATATATAGCGTTCAACATCCACTCGGCAATGCCGGGTCGCTCCGCTAGATATATATTTATATTTAGAGAGACGTCTCTGGTTGATTGTGCCCAACATCACATGAACAACCATTAAGTAACACTTTTTTTATCCATGAGGGGACCTCCCCCACACGGGTATAGATAGATACAGGGACTTCCCACTGATATTCCTCGTTGAAAGAGATTTTCTCTTGGTAGCACAACACCGCAAAGTATAAACGACTCAGTATATCACTTGCTGCATAAACACCTTTCACAACGAGAGAGCCAAGTTGAAACTCGGTGACATTGAAAAAGTATGCAGAAATATATATATAACAGACACCCAATTCCAGAAAACACACACACACACACACACACACACACACACACACACACAACTCTTCCCTGCCTTGTTAATATGTATAATAGTAGAGTAGAAAAATATTTTGTAAAAACAGTTTCATAACGAACAAACAAAAATTAATGCATGGCATGGATTAGGTGACGTAAAGTTACGTTTCTGTCGTCACGATTTCTTTTTTTCTCATGGGTGGCTGGATGCTCGTGACGGGCGAGAGCATGATGAGGAAAATCTGATTTCTGTTTTTATTCCTGTTTCCACCCTTTTCCTGTAGAAGCATTTCATCACTTTGCCGGCGTGATGGCTTTCGCGTACATGGGTGTAGACGTGGAGAGTTTAACCTTTACCTCTCTCTCAATCCTTTCGAGGCTAGTCTGAAGTGGATCATGGGGTCTTTGTTGGACCGATACCTCAATAAATAGAGCTGTAAATATTTTGCATAAAATCAAAACCACATGTTCGAGGTTTTTGTGACGATCCCAAGTGGTTGGTGTATGATCGGCCCAAGTATATTATTGGTTTGTTTACACAACAGTTGGGCTACGTCGTAGCCAATGTCGTAACACCGCTTCCCGTTGATCAGCGAAGTTAAGCGACATTGGGTCCGAGTAGTAGTTGGATGGGAGACCGTCCGCTACGTCCAGACTATGTAGTGACCCGTAGTTGGATCCCACGTAAAGCTGTAGGTCCCCTCCGTCATATGACCTTAGATGTTCCGAAAGATGTTAAACAAAACCAATAATTATTATTATTATTACACAACAGTGCCTATCTTGTGTTTGATTTCTGTGTGCATTGTGTAATTGTAGAGCTAGCATATATATTCTTTTTCCTGGAAAGTTTCCCTTCCTACTTTTCCAGGGTCAAGGTATTTCCTTCAACCTTTTTCCCTTCCTAAAGGGGCTAGCTCGGGTTGGGCCTCGGTCACTAGCCGGGTTCCTCAGGGTTCCGTTTTGGGGTCACTTGTTTATCATTTACATAAATGATATCGACGCTGGCATCGTCAGTAGGATCGCCAAATTCGCTGATGACACGAAGCTTGGGGCCAATGTTGGGACTCCCGAAGCGATCGAGCAATTGCGTGCGGACCTACGTAGGATTGGAGAGTGGTCCGAAATTTAACTTGGGTAAATGCAAGGTGATGCACAAATTGCACATTGGCTACGCCAATTGCAATGTTGCAAATGTTGATCACTTGCAAAACCTCCTTGTTGCACGACCACTTTCCATGACCCCCTACCTTGTTGCACGACCCCTTCCTCCCTTTGTTGCTACCCAACCCCCAAGGGTGCCAGAAAAAGAAGCAAGGTGGATTACCCCCAGCTGTTACAAGCTGGGTGGAAAAGAGCCCGAACCTTCCTACCTACCTTCGCCTGGCTCCGCCAGACGCATAATAAAGCACTTGGCTTAGAAGGTCCTAATCTGGCTTGTTCAGGTGCACATTTTTTTTGAGTTGCCAGATTGCACTATTTATTTAATTAAAGCATATATTCTTGACAATTGGCTTAGAAGGCGTAACCTGCCATTTGGTATATATATATATATACAAAGGTGGGCAGTTGCGGCGCAACATTTTTGGTTGCGCTTGCGCTTGCGGCGCAACTTTTTGAAAAGGGTTGCGCTTGCGCGTGCGGCGCAACTATTTCAGCAGAGTTGCGGTTGCGGTTGCGGCGCTACAAAAATCGTTGCGCGTGCCCACCACTGTATATATATAATATATATATATATATATATATATATATATATAATATCGTTTATATATACAACCAAAAGAATTAAATAAAACACCAATATATCATTGTATATATATATATATATATATATATATATATATAATAAAAAATAAATAATAGTATAAGAATACACAAGTTGAACGAGGAATATATATATATATAATAAAAAAGAACGAAGAATATATATATATATATATATATATATATATATATAGTAAAAACCTAGCATACATGCCAGTATGCTAGGTTAAGTGGCTATGTTGGCCTTATTTTGTATTAAGTTCAGTGTATACGTAAGATTGTACTTGTATGTTATGTTAAGTGGCTATGGAATGCGAATGATCCGCAATAAAGTTTTGTTTGTTTGTTGAAGGCATATCACTTTGCTCCGAAACTTTTGCAGTATTCATACCAGCATCTGATGATGACTGTGATTTACTTATGAGGTCAATATGGTTGGTTTTTTTTAAGAGGCTCATTAATAAACTGTACAGTAACCAAATTATCTTCACTTTTAGACTCGGAGAACTCCCTTCGTCTTTTATGAATCCAAATTCGGATTGAGAATTAACGGGAACACTCTCGCCCGTAGTATTTGCATCCATTGTACGATGCTTATTTTATCCAATATATCTTGCGACTTAGGTTTCAAATTCATCTGTGAATCTCATCGTTTTCAGAATGTCTTCCGCAGCTTCTGGATTTAAATTGAGGACTATAGTTAGGTTGTTTGTTGTAATAAAAATAAATGAATCAACAACGTTGGATGGATGTACCATGGGTTCATTATAAAGTGCGACAAAACTCCCATCTTGAAGACCCATACGCACGCATCAAACTTTGGGGTCGATTGCATTCTCTTGGGCGGAGGGTTCTGTACGCCGACACAGATAGTTATATTCATAGCGAGGGAGGGTGAATACATGCCGCCTATTGGTGAATTCCTTGGAGAGTTGACTGATGAGAGCAAGGATGAGTATGGAGACCGCATACGCCTATTCTTTTGTCTGAACAGGTCCAAACACTTATAGGGTACGGGTGAGGATAGGTGAGGATATGAAATATATCGTGAAGGCTAAGGGCATCACGCTCAACCAGGCGAACCGACGGGTCGTTAACTTTGACTCGTTGAAGGATCTTGTGTGCTTGGAAGATGAGGGCGACCAACCGCCCCAACTGACTGTAAGGACCCACAATTTTCGGGCGCAGAAGCTGGGGGCATGAAGGAACCTAGGGGTACGAAGGTATGCCGTAACACCTATGATACCGTACCCTTTGGATATCATAATCCTCGATTGTTTTATATATATATATATCTTGAATAATTCGATAAGTTTATTAAATAAATCGCGTGTTTAGTTGACCGCCGCAAGCCCTGGATCTCAGACGTGTATTTGAAGAAATCTCACGTTGACGAAAAATAGTGAAGGCTACCTTTAATACTGCGTGCTCGACGTTCATGAAGTGGTATTCGGTAAAATGTGAAGATGTGGTGGATACTGAAAGACTCCCTATTCCACCCTCCTTTGATACTTTTAAGGCTACATTGAACCGTGCGAAGCTTGAGGAACAAGAGATTCAAATACTCTACGGCTATTCAGGCGAGAGCATTGCAGGATTTTGTGGTACAAACGATATAATGGACTATGTTGTAGGACTAAACTGTATAAAAACTTGAATATACCGTGAAGTGGAAGAAACACGTGCAGAAGAGAAGCAACGGTTATGGTTAGTGAGTCTTGTTGATGAGTGGTGTGACAAGCGGTATTATGTCATGTTGCGTCATACCGAGTACGCGTACCCTACGGTTGAGAATGTAAATCTTGTCATAATGGAGAATGTAAGTATTTTTTCCACTACATTTATATCATGACGAGGTTTGTAGTGAGATTGTGGCTAAAGGCCTGCATAAGTTTTTAATAGAATTTAGAGAAGAGTATCTTGTGCTAAGCAAAAAGAAAAAATATGGGCACGTTTCTCTCAAATAGTGCGCCGGAGTGTGAATAAAATGTGTTTAGTTTGTGAAAATCTCCCTGAACGAAAATGTCTGGTGCGCATTCTGGGGAGTGGGATTGATAAAACATTAAATCCGGTATTACTTCATGTGTCTGAAAAATTTTCTGAACGAATGCCCAGTATAATAGGATACAGGTATTCACATGATTCACGTTGGAACAACATCGTACACGATTCATCAGCTTATGGTGTGACTCACTCCTCACACCACCTCCCGTCGAGCTGATCCGCCCACCTGTGGCTCATAGTCATCTCCGAGCTTGAACCGACTGGACGTGCACTCCTCACAATAGAATACGATGGAGCTTCCCTTGAGTAGCATTCTCAATGCCGTGTACGATGTGTCCGTGACGAAGTCATTGCGCGTGTTCAGGTGTAAAACCGGTGCCATTAACTATGTACTTGAAACGAATTGTAGACAAACGCTGGTAAACGAAATGTTTATTTAAGTGTTGAAGAGATGAATAGTGTTCGTGATAGTTGAGAAGCGGAGCGAGGATCGTTATAAAATACCTGCAGGTGTAGGGACAAGAAGAGAACAGATTAATGATACCCCCTCATATGCCATTGTTTGAACGTTGTGTATAAATAACAATCAGCTATGCATTAATAGACGGCTGATGTGGAAGAATGCGTCTGATAATAACATGCTTGTCCCTACGCGAAACCGATTCATCCTCGACAGAATGTTTGAAATCGTCGGTTTCCGCAAGCTGAAGCCTATATTAGACGCGCGTGTTACGGATATGATTTATTTTGATACGGTTCTTGAATAGGCATACACCGCTCTGCTCGACGGGTTTATCGAGTGCAGGACTGAACAAGGCGAGAATGGTTTGGAACTGGATGCTTATTTAAAATGTTTAGACTCTGCGAAGTATCATGAACTTTGGTTCAAAGGATTTGAGCTGTACAGGGCTGAGTTCCCCAACACCGTTCACCCTGAAGAATTGAATTGTTTCTTTATATAATGAGCTGCTGTCGTGTTACGACTTAGATTATTTCAACTGCCGCTATGCATTGTGAAGATGAGTTCACGATTGAAAAGCTTGGATTGGTAAAAATAAATCCTCGATTGGAAAGGAGTTTATAAACTTGAATTTAATAATGATGTGGCTAACGATGCCCTTTTTGTGCGTGCTTTTGATTGTGTTCTGGCCGTGTTTAAAGATCTACAGATCTACAGAGGCTAAGGCTCACAAAGACCGTAAGATCCACTCTAAGGTTAGCCCGAGAGAAAGGAAAGAGTAGGGGGTTAAGAGAAGAGAATAAGGGGTTAAGTAGCAACACCTATCACTCGTGGGTTAACATTCATTCAGAAAAAGAGAAAAAAGACTCACCATCATCATCCGCCGGCCACTGCCGACAAGTCAGAAAAATAGTCTAAGAGAACAGGAGAGAGGTGAAAGATGAAAAGAAGTAAAATAAGAACGCTTACAAACAAGGCAAACACATTCTTAACTCACTGTCATACCATGCAATCTACAAACATGCAAGTAAAGAGAGTTACAGGCATGCACGCAAGGAGAGGATTAACAAAAAAAAGTAGGTAGAGTATAACAAAAAGTGGGTTAGTTTACGCTACGAGCTACATCTACGTTCATGTTAGTCTAATTTCTTTTTTAATGGTGTCACAAGCTGGCATTAATCGTCAACAGACTCATCCTCAATCACGACCCCCAGAGCTCCTGTCGCTAATTGTTTTTTATTTTAAACAACGTTAATATTTTTAAAATGCCCATCTAAACGGTTCTTAAACATATTAACGCTGGTAGAGTTAACGACTGACGCGGGAAGATTATTCCATTTATCAATTACTTTAAACTTAAAGAAGTTTTTAGCGATATTAGTAATAAAACGTCTGCCACGCAACTTAAATCCGTTATTACGAGTATTGCTATTATCGAAAGTGAACAGTGTCAAAATTTACGTTATCGATGTTATTAACGATTTTGAAAACTTCAATAAGCTCCTCCCTTAATCTCCTAGTTTCGAGTGAATGCAAGTCTAACTCTTTAGTCCTTCAATATCCTCACGCAAATACGGGCACCAAAACTGAACGGCATATTCTAAATGAGGCCTGACTAGGGACTTGTAAAGGGGCAATATAATATCCTTCGATTTAAATTCGAAATTACGCGCTATGAAGCCTAACATCCTATTAGCTTTTGTGCAAGACTCCAGGCACTGGTTCCTAACTTTTAAATCATTAGATACGCGTACGCCTAAATCTACTTCCTCATCAACGCTCGCTAACTCTGTCATCCATCGTGTACGTGTAATTATTGTTACGAGAAACTATATGCAAAACTTTACATTTGTCTACGTTAAATTGCATCTGCCACTTATCCGTCCACTCCATAATCCTATTTACATCGTCTTGGAGCCTATTTCTATCATCCTCGTTAACAACCTTACCGCCTATTTTAGTATCGTCCGCAAATTTTGACACGTTACTAGTCAATCCTACATCTATGTCGTTAATGTAAGTTACGAATAGCAATGGGCCTAACACTGAACCCTGTGGGACACCGCTACCTACATCCAACCACCCCGATTCACTACCATTAACAACGACCCTCTGTCTCCTAGCACGAAGCCATTCCTCTAACCAGTTAGCTACCTGACCGCGTATACCGTGCGCTTTAACCTTCGCAATTAATCTTCTATGCGGAACTGTATCGAACGCCTTTTTAAAATCTAAATAAATAACGTCAGCCGCTCTATGCCTATCGTGTTCGCGCACTACTTCGTTATAAGATTCTAACAAATTAGTTAAACAAGATCTATGGCGTCGAAACCCATGCTGACTACTATTAATCAAATCTCTACTTTCTAAGTGATTGATGATACGATCCCTAACTACGGATTCCAAAAGTGTACCGACAATTGACGCTAAGCTAATGGGCCTATAATTGCTAGCTACTGTGCGGTCGCCTTTTTTAAAAATAGGCGTGACGTTAGCTAATTTGAAGTCTTCAGGAATAATCCCCGTTTCGAGTGACTGATTAAAAATCTTCGTTAAGGTGCCTACGATAACGTCTCAACTCTTTCAAATGTCTGGGATAAAAAGCGTCAGGGCCTGGAGCCTTGCTAACTTTTAGCCTATCGATATAATGCGCAATCTCAGCCTCGTAAACAGTTATTTCATCCAAAATAGTTTCGCTACTAAATGGAACGATATCGTCCACGTCGGGGACATTATTTACGTCTTCTACGGTAAAAAGTGTCGCAAAAAAGTTATTGAAAATACCCGCCATCGCCTGAACGTCAGAAGCCAAAGCGCCGTTAACATCCACTAGAGGGCCTATGTTATCTTTTATCGGCTTACGATTATTGACGTATTCAAAAAACTTCTTTGGATTATGTTTACTACCCGCAGCTAGAAGTATCTAAATTACGCTTAGCATTCCTAACTGATCTTTTAACTTGACGTCTAAGCTCGATATATCTATTAAAGTTAGCTGCCGTGCCATTGCGCTTATTAAGTCTATACGCTCTGTTACGCTCGTTTATGAACTCGCCTATTTCCCTAGTCCACCACTTGGGCCTACCATGATTTCCAGCGCGCTTGGGCCTACGCGGAATAAACCTTTTCAATATTCATAAAACTTTCTTTAAACGCCTCCCAATAGAAATTTGTATCATTACCCATAAATAAGTTATCCCAGTCCACTACTCTCATCCTATCCGCGAAACTACCAAGATAATTTGCCACCATGAAAAGTGGGCACAAAAATAGTTTCGAACGAATTGAAGGCCCTTTACATCGAGTATAGGCATCTCTATAACTTGAGCGGTGAAATAATGTTAAATCGTATTTATTGCATAGTGCAAAGCAACAATGGTCTAATTGTAAACTCGATCGCGTGCGAGTTTAGTATTTTAGTTAAGCGCATTAGAACATAAAGTGTATGTATTTTGATGGTTATATATTATTTTGTGATTATGTATATATTCTTCAACTTGTGTATTTCTTGTACTATTATTATTTTTATTATATAGAGGTCGTCCGATAAGTGAGTGGCAATTCGGGAACAATTTATAAATAAAAGATAAAGGATAATAAAAATTTTATTAGAAGGAATTTTATTATTAGTAAACTTACAATTAATTCGATAATTAATTGTCATAGGGATCAACCTGATCGCCATTTACACGAACAGCAAGCTGTATGCGTCTCCATGTCCTGTCTGACATTTTTTGTAAAAGTTCTTTATCCTCATTTGATGTCACTTAACACAACTTCTGCGATTTTTGTCAGATCAGATTCACTTTGATTTTCACGGCCATTAATCTGCATCTTGAGGATTCCCCAGAGGGTATTATCCGGGGTAGTCAAGTCCGGACTCCACGGAGGCCAAGGTACAGGACCATACTTTCCGATCTATCTGCCACGAAAATTTTTGTCTAGGAATTCACGCGCAGCGAAAGCGGTGTGTCCTGGAGCACCATCTTGCTGAAAAATAGGGTTGCGAATATTCGTATTTCTTAAAGCTGGTAGAAATCTGTTCTCCAACATATCGATATAACTTCCTGAATTCGACCAGTGCACACAAATGGATCAATTAAACAATGCGCTGATATTGCACACCATATCATGATTCGAGGGGGGTACTGTTTTACTTCATCATAATAATGAGGATTTTCTTTCGACCAAAAAAACGAAAATTTGCTTTTGCCATCGCCATAAAGGGCACATTCATCACTGAAGAACGTACGATCTCTCTCGGCTTTACTTGGAAAAGCTTCAAGAATTTGTTGACAAGCATTAACTCTGACAATTTTATCTTGTGGCGATAAAAACTGAACGGAGGTTGGGCGGAAAGCTTTAAAATGCAAGTCGTTTTTTCATCAAATCATGCAGTGTTGATTTCGGAACATTTAATGCAGATGCACGCCTACGAATACTTTTGGTTGGCGATTGTCGAATTGACACTTGAACATCATCTTCCAATCTTGCTCTTGCTTTGGGGCGACCACGGCGTTTTTTATCAATTATCATCCCAGTTGTGAATAATTTGTTTTCCCATTTTCTAATAATTTCGCCCTTTGGCGGCACATCATTAAATCTTTGTTCAAACCTTTCGCGTACTACCTTCATGCAATGCTTGGTTTTTCTAGATTCATGCCACCATGTTGCTAATATCCGTGCTTCATATGTGTAGGGACTTTGATCACAAATTTTATCAACACGTGCGTCTACCTCAGCCATTGCAATGTCAATAATTAGAAATAATAAAAATAAAACAATGAAAAAGCAGAACAAGCAGAAATAAACATGAATTACTGCAAAATAAAAAATTTGGATTTCATGTGAAGCTAGCTTAATTGAAAAAAGCATAGACATTTATTAGATATCAAAGATATTAGTACACTATGCTAATAGGGTGTGTCAATTTGGGAGGTGAAAATTAATTTTTGCCAATTCCTTCACTGAGGGGTTTTAAAAATATGTTTTTGGATGTGAAGAATTCAAATCTGCTATTATTTTTGTGATTGCTCAACACTTAGCTTGGTAAATCTACGTTTGATTAAAAAGCACACAAATTGCTCTCGGAAAACAACATTTATTAATTATAGCTTCTCAAAATGTCAGGTAATGCTATAAAAATTTTAGTTTCTCTGCATAAAACATATCCTAGTAATCATAAAACATATCCTTGTAATCATAAAACAACATTAGAAAGTAATGACATCAGTAAAAAAAAATATTTAAACAACAAGTTTCATCAAGTCTTGCTTTGATTCGTTCTTGGACATCAGCCGCCGACTTGCTTCTTGGCCTCTGATATAGCCCTCACGTTTCTCATGTGTATACACCCTGCCTGCTGCCTCTGTGACTTGTTTCACACACCTCTCTATTGACTGAGCATGACAGGGCCACTGTGGAACTTGCATAGGCTTGTCAAAGAACTTCTTTACTTCCGCTGTAGTCAGTTTCAGTGGCGACTGGCGTATAGGAGCGATGGAGCGGTCGCTCCCCCTTGCTTGAAACGATAAATATTAATTTAACAGATAAAAAAAATATTAATTTTAAGATATTAAAATAAATATTCTTGAAATATATTTTAAAAATTCATGTGGCATATCATGATTCATGAGGCATTTTGAGTAAGCCTTCATACAGTACATAATATTCTAAACTTATAGCATAGCTTCGTTTAAACAGCATACCGCTGTTTGAATACCAAATAATATTGCAGCCGAATGGAGCGATAGATTTTTCGCTCAAGTAAATATAAATTATATTTTACTGTTGTAATGAAAATATAAGTACAATCGCGAATTTTTTTTATAATAACAACTTTATTTTTACTAATAGTTACTTCAGTAATAATGATATAAGCCATTTATATGTATTTTATTGAAATTATTACTTATTTGTAATTAACTAGAATTGTACGTCTGGCATAGCCGTATATGTTAATACAAGTACTCTTGTGAGCGGCATTTGGATTCGCGCTAGCCTATTGTGAGTCCGTGTTGTCGTACAATTTTATGAAATCGCACCCCCATACATTTATACCACGAGTCGCCACTGGTCAGTTTACATGTCAAAGGAGGTTCAAATACCCCGTCAGACCAGTCTGTCAGCTCCAACACGGAAGAAGCACTGGGGTTGATGGAAGGTGTCTTCCTGGGACGTACAGAAAGATCTCCAATTGTGTCATCATCTCCACCCCTCATGTCAACAATCTTTTGGACACCAGCTCTCCTCTCCTCACTGTCATCTGAGCACAAGAGTGTCTGGATTATCATTTCGCTGAACGCATACCATGCTGAGCGCTTGATGGTTGGCAAAACAGCATCCACTACAGCCTTCTTTTGCAGCCTAACTAGCCGCAGCTGAAACAAGATGTGGCATGGGCCTTCCACCCAAGAGTGTTTTACTTTGATGTTGAACCAACAGGGGTAGTACACACCAACAATGTATTCCACTATCAGTCTTAAGTTGTTGAGGGTTTTGCCTTTAAGGCCATGTTTTGAAACCCATATGCGACAAAGCCTGTTTGCTGTTGTCAACCACCTTGAATGGCTCACTGGACCAATTTCAAGAAGGGCCAGATCTGTGGGAAGTTCTCCTGTCCTTATGGCCTGTGTGATCCTATACCCGTACGCTTGATCAGTAGAGAGATCCTTTACGACATTGTCACTCAGTGAAGTAAGAGGCTCTCCAATTGAGAGTTTGGTGAATGAAGGATCAATTTCAAGTTCGGTTGCAGTGTCTAGCATCTTGCCAATGTTACCTGTCCACTTGTTGTTAGACAAGGTCTTCCCATCCAGTGCTGTGATCAAGTGTCGCAGGGGTAACTCGTTAGTGTGGAGGGCACAAACCAACCAGATCAGCTTACGGCAAAGCTTGACCTCTACGCAATGCATGGAACCACCCTGCCAGCCAGTGTTAACATTTGTAGAATCACCTCCAATGGCCTGCAGGCTTTTATCAATGCCCTTCTTCTTCATGAAATCTACAAGATTATCAGCAATAACTTCAGCAGGTTTTTTTCTCGTTGAGCCTTTCTCAGGAGTGAAGTGGTAGAGATATCTTCCACCTGGCTCACTGCACACAGAATAATGCTCTTCTTTGATGATGCTGGGGAACTGACGATCTGAATTGTCTGCTTTCAGCATAACTTTAGTTGTATCTTGACGGCCGTCAAAGATGATGCAGTCAATTTCACCCTTCTTACAAAGATCATAAAATTCCTGATCCAGGGATCTCATAACTTTTTCTTGGGCCCTCTTGACTTTATTGTGATCAACTACAAGTCTCTTGTCTTCTTCAGTGATCAAGCCACCATCCATAAAGGCAGCAGTGGTGATGGCAGCTGTGGCACGCAGGCCAACACCATATCTGATGCTATGCATAGCAACATTAGGTATTTCTAATGTGTTGTACTCTGGCTTTTTATTGGAAGTTGAAGACGTGCTTGGTATTTCTAATGTCACTTCATAACTTCCATCCTTTCCATCTTGAGCATCAGCTATTTGTTCTTCATTTTAATCATCAGAGAAAATTATTTCATTTGATGGCATTGAAACATCCTGCTTACTTGTCTGCTTATATTCAGCAAGCCTTCTTCTTTCGTCTTCTTGCCGCTTCTGCTTTTTGACTTGTCTGTTGTGCTCAGGTTGATCTGGCAAGCCAATCTGATGTGGTCCAATTGAACCAGACTTGTCTCTCTGACCTTTAATGAAAGCAAGTTCCTTCACAGGGATCTTCATCTCCCTAGGGCATGTACAGTTAATGTGAGTTTCGTTTTTGCAACCAGCATCTGCAAGGCAGCCAAATTCAGAGCAGAGAACAATTTTACACTTGCAACTGAGGATGTCAAAAAGCTTGTCAAGTTTTGCAATGAAAGCCTCTTTGACATGTAGCTTTCCTCTCCCAAGAGATATGTTTTTGGCCTGCTCCCAGCTCTCTTGGATCTTGTTTAAGATTGTGACTCGTGAATTTACAACGGGGGCTACAAAAGAACTGTTTGCTCGTTCCCACTTTTCAAGCACTTTAGGGTAAATGTCCTTTGCAAGACTGGCTGCTGGGTAGTTTCTCACATCCTCACCACTTTGTTCTCTTAGCAGTAGCCCATATTTCAGAACGTCTCGCAGAGTTGGGAGTTCAGAGGGCAACAACTCTCTACCAGTTCCAATTAGGTTGCTTATATGTGTGAATGTCCCCAGTCTTGTCCTCCTTTTAGAAGCCATTGTAGGTCAATTCCCACTGGTTAGGATGGTAGCACTGACGGACAAGTAATCTTCAGCACACTGATGAATATGTTTCAACCTGTGAAATAAGCAAAAACAGCAGTGCATTATATATACAGCATATATAATTATTAATATTATAATTATTATATAATTCCGCAAAAAAGTAAAAAAGTCACTATTTTTATGTAGCTTCTTACCAAGCAAAACTAAATTATATTAAATTAACAAAAATATCTTTAGAATTCCTAAGTCATGCTGCAACTTTTTAGCACCCCTCATATTTGGAATTTGAAAGTTGAAAAATTCGACACACCCTACTATGCTAACTGACATAGAATCGCCACTCACTTATCGGACGACCTCTGTATATATATATATATATATATATATATATATATATATATATATATACACTACTGTATATATATACACACACACACACACATATAATCGTTTAAACTGTGTATAGAATGAACTAATTTGATTGTATATTTATTTTCTGTATATTTCATGAAATTATTTCCAATAATTCGTCTAAATAAACAGAATGATGTAATGGTGTTTTATTTAATTCTTTTGGCTGTATATATGGACGATATTTAATTAAATAAATATATATATGTATATCAAATGGCAGGTTACGCCTTCTAAACCGAATGGCTGCTTAAGACTTCCTAAGCCAACTGTCAAGGATATATGTTTTAATTAAATAGTGCGATCTGGCAACTCGAAAATAATGATGTGTACCTGAACAAGCCGGATTAAGCCTTCTAAGCCAGATTAAGCCTTCTAAGCCAACTGGCTGATTAAGACCTAAGTCAAGTGCAAAGACCAAGAGCTTTATTATGCGTCTGGCGGAGCCAGGCGAAGGATGCTCTCTCTCTCTCTCTCTCTCTCTCTCTCTCTCTCTCTCTCTCTCTCTCTCTCTCTCTCTCTCTCTCTCTCTCTCTCTCTCTCTCTCTCGCAAATTCGCTGATGACACCAAACTTGGGGCCAATGTTGGGACTCCCGAAGCGATCGAGCAACTGCGTGCGGACCTACGTACGATAGTAGAGTGGTCCGAAAAGTGGCAAATGCCGTTTAACTTGGGTAAATGCAAGGTGATGCACATTGGCTACGCCAATCCCAAGTCGGACTACTCGATGTTGGGGAGTAATATCAAGGCCACTGATTTGGAAAAAGACGTGTGTGCTAATTAGCAGCGACCTTAAGTTTACGAAACAGTGCGTAGAGGTGGAAAAGAAAGCCCAGAAGTTGTTGGGTTATATCAGGAAGCAATTTCGATTTCGGAACAAGGAGATTGTGCTCTCTCTGTACAATTCTTTGAATCGGTCGCACCTCAGTAAAGATATTGACAGGCTGGAGCGAGTCTAGGCGAGAGTCACAAAGTTAATCCCTTCCGTTAAGCATATGGGCTACAATCGACGCTTAAGCACCCTGAATTTGTTTTCGCTGGAAACTCGGAGGCTGCGCGGTCAACTCGTCGAGGTTTTCAAGTTCTTACGCGGGTTCAACAATGTCGATTTTAGAAGCATGTTTAGTTTAAATGATAACCAAACTCGCAACAATGGTTGGAAGTTCGATTTGAAACGGTTTAGAACTAGTGTGTGTGGGAATTACTTTACGTATAAGATCTGTGACACGTGGAACAGGCTACCTTCAGAAGTTGTGAGCAGTTCTTCTGTGGATCTGTTCAAGTAAGCGTTAGACCAAATCTTGCACACTATTTGAGGGTTAAGGAATTTTTCCCTGGCACTCGTTGCCATTGGTAGCTCCTCCATATTGGCCGCAAGGCCTTTTGAGGTACTACTTTTCCTTGTAACTCCCTGTAACACTCTCAGGTTAGGTTGATACCCCCCAGCTTGTAGCAGCTGGGGAGAATCCACCTTGCTTTTTTTTTGCACCCTGGGGGTGGGGCAGCAACAAAGAGGGGGAAGGGGTCTTGCAACAACGGAGTGGGGTGTCAGGGGAGGAAGTCTTGCAACAAATAGGGCGGGGTCTTGCAACGCTTATCAACATTGCAATTGCACACTTCCATTTTGCGCACATACTACTAGTTCTTATAAACTTTGTTTCATCATTTGAACACCTATCTCTAAATGTATGTATAAAATCATTAGAATTTTCTTCCACCCTGTAAATATATTAAAGAAATAAATGATTGAAAGCAATTCTATTGATTTTACAAAGTATATGTAAAACGCGATAAAATGTTCTTGTGGAAATTTGTCCGGCGGCAAATTGTCTTATAACCAGTTTGGACGCGTTTGAGGTTCTAATAACCGAGGATGTCAATGTCACCTAGAGCTCATATTGGGATCAATTTAGAATATTACAGAAGACTTTTTATACCAATTGAAATAGTTTCCTCCTTGTCAAGCAAGACGCCGAAATGGTTTAACAACGAAATTAGAAATGCTATTATGAAAAGAAATAGAGCCTACAAACTACTCTAGTCACATTTGAACCAGACTAATTCAAAAAATTATATAAACATACGTCGGACAGTTAAATCCTTAATTAGAATAGCTAAATGTGATGAAACAGCTAGAGTTGCCTCACTCTGTAAAATTAATTCGAGTTTTTTTGCCCTTGTTAACAGCAGAAAGCCAATTTAAAACTCTGTAAATCCCCTAAAAGATGAAATGGCGTACTGAAACTTAGTAATATAGATGTAGCTAATACGCTAAACGAGGTCAGCCACAATATTGTTGATGAGATTTGGTAACTATATTCAAACAATCATTCGAATTAGGGAGAGTTGCAACCGAATGTAAATTAACGAATGTAACGCCAATCTTTAAAAGGGGGAATAGGCAAAATCCTTGTAATTACTGCTCGATCAGTTTAACGTTAATTGTCGGCAATCTGTTGGAGTCCATTATTACAGACCGTATCAAGTATCATCTTGAATCAAACAATTTAATTTCTTAGTCTCAACGTGGATTCAGGCGGCATAGATCTTGTATCACAAACCTGTTAGAGTTTTTCCATAATGTGCTTACTTTATACGACTCAACTAGAGCAACAGAGTGTATCTCGAGTTTCAAAAAGCCTTTGACAAAGGAGTGACATCATCGTCGAACAGGGAAAGACCCACCAATTTCTCAGACAAGTACCAGAGGTGAGGGGCCATCTGGGAAGTAGCCTTGGCGATGCTTGGGTTGACGCGTGCGTATTTGACTAAGGATTGGAGGAAACGTAGGTCATTTGTGGAGAGCTGACGGCAAGAGGGGACGTGATCAAGGCCTTCACATACACTCGTACTACGAATATGCAAAAATCACGAAGACCCCTTTCTTTTCGCTTCGTTAGGGTGAACTATGAATGAAACATCCAAACCTTAATAGCATAGATAGCCTTTGACATACACGGGCTTGACTCAGAGCTCCAGGAGCTAAGAAGCTTGTGCCACGAGGAGGTGGAGTGCCAAGGAACAGCAAGGCCAGCTCGAGAAGTTCCCTGTAGTGTTCTCGAGGCCGTTGCTCCAACAACGCGGCCCTGAAGAAAGACAGGAGCTCTTCCTTGTCAGCGATGGCAGCGGTAACAACCTCGTCTGTGTTGGAATCTTCAAACCGATCCTGATGGATTTTCTCCCAATGTGTTTGGAAGCGCCTGAAGAGGAGTATTTCCGCGGCTGAGCTGAGGAGGAACCCATGCTCTCTGAAGGCTGCTGCTGTCACCAATTCCAGAATGTGGTGTCGACAGGCAAGGTGGAGAACCTCACCCCCGAGCAATTGCTGCAGGATGACGCACGCTCCTGTGGTGCGACCAGTGTTGGAGCTAGTGGTGTCGAAAGACATTGCTCGCACCTTGTCTTCAACACCCAACTGTTTCAAAGTTTCGAGGACAGCTTGAGCTTGCGCCCGTCCAGTGCCTGAGGGGAGTTTGGGAGTAGCGAGAAACCGGGAGACTCCATCTCCAGACAGATAACGCGAAGGCGATCAACCATCTAACCATCTTTCCGATGAGGTCGGGCAGGAGCTTGCCATCCCAATGGACAGTTAGGGGGATGTCCGGCTTGAAAGTCTCTAGTATGCTGGTGGTGGATTCCTCCCATTTCTTCCGATGTTGCCTCCGGATGCTGCTTCGATTCAATGCGAGGGCAGTGATGTCGTGACCGAGATCTTGGCTGTATCCGTGAGAATCATCATTGCTGCTCGATCGGACACTTTGCTTCAGTCCAGCGTTGCTGAGAGAGCCGATGTAACGATTTCCTTTCAACCGCGCTTGGGAGGAGGAGTCTGGAAGCTAGGTCCAGGAACTGGATCGGTGTCACAGTCCTCAGGAGTAGAAGTGGAGTCGCTGCAGCTCACGAGAGTGACGGTTGATTGTAGTCGATCTTTGCTTACTTCCTCCCTCCGCCTTCGTTTCTGTTCATTGGCCATTTGCTCTTGCTTCTTTTTCTCCTTCCGTTCGAGTACCTTGTCAACAGAGGATATCGTTCCACGATGACCCTTCTCACTTTGGGCAAGGAGAAATTGCTTGTCCTCGTCTAGTTTAATGGTGTTGAGAGCATTGGCGCGGACGATGTCGAAGAGATCTTCAAAGTAATCCTTAAAGTCGCTCTCATTCTTGGCCTGCGTCGCCGTCTTTCGGTAGGCACTCTTCTTTAACACCTGCCACCGAGCGAAGAGCTTCTCCAGCTTTTTTACCGCATCCTGCTTGTGCTGGACTGGGATTCGCGCACGATTCCAAAACTCCTGGATCTTCTCGATCGTTGATGAAGCCGCCTCGCGTGTTGTCTCCTTCTGCTCATATGTAAATGGAGAAGTACGCCAGTGCTTGTCGATTTGACGGCAGCTTGGACCTCTTGATATCTTGCTCGTACTGGTCTATCAAATACACCTTCGTCTTTGACCTAATCGCCATCATAAGCACTTTTTATTAAACAGTTTTTTTTTAGCATTATTAAAAACTGAAAATTAACACCTGAAAAGAGTGGAAAACGAGTTAAATAACCCAAAATAAACCAAAGTAGTATGTGTGAACAATACCGGCAGCAGGCACTCCATCACTAATGCTAAAGATTAAAAATTTATAGACAAATATGACGCGCAACAAAAATACTGTTTGGCAACACATGTCACTATCTGTTACCATTGATAATTGCCAACGTGTCACCAACTGTGTCACAGTCAAAGAGAGTGTGGCTAAATTTAACATTAAAATAAAATTTATAATGCCAAATTAATTTTATTGGTATTTGAAAATTTTAATTTTGTAATCATTAAAAACTATGACAATATACATATTAAAAAATGTCGCCAAATTATTGAGACAACGTACGTTGGCACATTTTTTTTACCTCTGAGTTGAAGTAATAAGTATACTTATACATTACACAGTATACTCTACACAGTGTATACATAATTATTCATATTAAACGGCTAATACCCTTTCTGGGTAGGTAGAAATTAGTTTGAAACCTCATACGCATACTGACACGTAATGGAACTTGCACGGTTCCATATAGTGAAACATTGAGGGCCTTGCGCGACCTTTAGATATTAAAATTTTTCCAAAAAAACTTCGTACGTTGTATTTTTGCATCAATTGAAACATTTTGATAAGGTCAGATGAAAACTATTCAAAGAAAATTTTTCACCTCATAGATAAGGACCGCCCTACTCTGCATGGACCATGCACATTATTTTTAGAAATAATGTCAAATAGCATGGGATTTTTACTTTTGTCCGATATCTTTGCCGAAACAATTTTATCAATATCCCCAGGCTCTCTAGGCTTATCCTCATGATCTAAAATAATGAGGATGTGGCAATGAGGAAGACATCGTTTTTGGTCTTCTTTCATTGAGATAAACCCTTTTGTGATATCGTTTAACAACTCAATTTTTTTTTTTTGTTAAACACCCGTGCAGTTATATCGGGTCTATCACTGGGTTGTTCTCCTGGAACAACGATTCAACAATCTCCGGCCATTTAGGATTACAGGTCATCGTAATGAAGAGGTCAGGCCTTCCAGTAACTCTGACCATCGCCATTGCATCCTGGTAAGCTTCCGCATACCATCTTGGCGAGCCGTATATCGTAGGTGGAAAAATTGTTCTTCGCCCCGCATCGACTTCATCTTGAGGATCTACAGCATCGAGTAATCCTCGATACTTTTTGGCCCGTATCTCTTTCTGGTGTAGACGGGCCCATTGTAACCTGGCGGATTCAGCTTTTGCATACTGATCGCGCGCAACTTTTACCAGATACCATACAAAAAAGTGTAACAAAGTATATGTAAATGACCCGGCTATGTAAATTGTTTAATATTTGACTGGGTAGCCCGGCTACGTAAGTACTCCAAATAAGTTAAGCTGCCCATAAATTTACATTTTCTCTAACTAGCTAATCTGTAAAATATTATAAACTTTCGTAATCTACTCTATATTATATATTAATAATTCTATATTAAGTTGTACTATATTGTTGAAGAAAGAAAATACCTTCAACATAAGGAAAAACAATTACTTTAAATATTCATATTCAATTTATGAAACATGAAATTTATTTTTTCACTGTTATGTTTTGGCTTATTTTATCACACACACACACACACACACACACACACACACACACACACACACACATATATAGGTGCTTACGTATTAACGGGGGGCCACCACATATTGATGATTGGTTAGGTTAAGTTGTAATATTTTCGTTAGTTGAAAATTTCTAATACATCATATTTTTTAAATAGCAATATTTTTTAAAATATTTACAATGATTTATATCATTGTAAATTTAAAAAATATTTAAAAAATATGATGTATTAGAAATTCTCAACTAACGAAAATATTACAACAATCTAACCAATCATCAATATGTGGTGGCCCCCCGTTAATAGTAAGTACCCATATACTGTATATATATATATATATATATACACACACACACACAGTGTTCGGCACTAAAGCGTTAATCCGATAACAGTTAATTAACGAAGTTAACTTTTTTTAACGGACTATTAACGGAAGTTAATTTCCATTTATCGTTATCGGACCAGTTAACTTCCGATAACTCGATATTTAGTCTGTTAAAGTCCGTTAACACGTTAACTGCGAGGAGTCATTCACGGAAGATCACCGCTCCGCGAATGAATTCAACCGCCATACTTCAGTCTGCTTCCAGATCTCGCAAGGGGAGGTTGGGGAGATCCCAAGAGGTCAAGACTGGCAGTTGGGCCTAACTTTGAGAGATTTGGTCTTCTGAAGGGCAACCAGCACATTGTGTCAGTCTTTAATAAATGTGCCTAAAATTTAATTTTACCTTTCAGTTCCCGCCATAATAATTCTCTAGTAAATTAAAATTTAGTTAATGGTTAGTGGTTACAAGGGTTTCAAAACACGTAATCAGTACATTTTTTATTAAAAATAAAAAAAAAGTTAAGCAAAAAAGTTGCAAAACTTGATAAAAATAGTTAAATACCTATTTATTGTTGGATTTTGCATAAATAAACATTTTCTATGGGTTTTAAAGCTTTTTTCCTTGATTTTTTTAAATGTTAGTAAAGAAATAGTTATCGTTAACGGATTATCGTTAACTTCCGTTAACTTTGTAGTAAAATTATCGGATTATCGTTATCGGAGTTAAAAATTGGGGTTAACGGATTATCGTTATCGAAGTTAACTTTTTGGTTAACGGTGCCCACCACTGTGTGTATATATATATATATATATATATATATATATATATATATCTGATGAATAAAACCACGAAGGAAAGGAAACACAAAATGGTGCTCAAGCGCTTTCGTCTAATGACATCCTCAGGAACACTGTGTTCCTGAGGATGTCATTAGACGAAAGCGCTTGAGCACCATTTTGTGTTTCCTTTCCTTCGTGGTTTTATTCATCATAAATATTTTTCACGTGTTACCTTCGTGAATAATTTTCATATATATAATATATAATTATATATATATATGCCTGTTTTGAGGTTCAAGCCAAACGCAACAAAAAATACAATTTAGGTTTACCATTGCTTCCGTGTGTTAGGGGAATAATTGAAAGCCGTTTACAAAAATAATCTATTACATCAAAGAGTTAACACCAAACATACAATAAAATACAAAATAATCTATAACCAACAATGAAAATTTGACATTAATGAAATTTGTTGAAGAAATGACATTTGAGACACTGATTTTTACTTTAAAAAGTTTAAATTCTGAATTTACAAAAGACTAAAATAATATGGTTAGAATATTACACTGGTATGCATATGAAATTTTTTTGTCTGCTGTGAGGGTTTTTTCAACTCGTATTATATAATTCGACCATGCTGAATTCGAAAATGACATTGGTTTTTCTCTATTGGCCATTTATTATAAGTCCAATTTTGTCCCCAAATTTATTGATTTTTTTAGCTTAAACACTGTAGATACGAGTAATATTATAAGAACACTCGTGAAAAATGAAAACATTGTGTGAATAAATACTTTTATTCATACAATGAATATGGAAACAAGTTTATTGAGGAAGGAATGAAGTTTTTTTGGCTTTCCGTCTGTGTTTTTCTTCGGGCACGTCTCTCTTCAAACACCAGCAATAGCCCGCCAGCATATTGATATCCCAGTTTCCCTGGTACCTCTCTTCCATTATTTTGATATCTTGGTGAAATCGTTCACCCTGTTCCTCACTATAATCCCCGCAATTTTCAGGAAAATAGTCCAAGTGGGACCACAAAAAGTGCATTTTTATGAACATGCGCGACCCATGAGTTTTGAAAGCTTCCATCAAGTTTTCGACAACGGACTCGTATTCTGGACTTCTACGCTTGCCAAGAAAATCAGTGACAACTGATTTGAATGCCTGCCAGACATTCTTCTCAGATGGAGTCATTGCGTTTTCGAACTGAGTATCCTTGATCAAAGTTCGAATTTGAGGACCATCAAAAACCCCAGCATTTAGTTTAGCATCAGATATATGAGGAAATTTACTCTCGAGATATCGGAATGCTGAACCCTCCTTATTCATTGATTTTATGAAATTTTTCATCAAGCCCAGCTTAATATGAAGTGGTGGGAGCAAAATTTTTGTTGGTGGTACAAGGGGCACTGAAACGACATTAGGCGACCCAGGTTCAAAATTCTCTCTGGATGCCCATTCACGCTGTGCATAGTGCTTCTCATCCGCTCGGCTATCCCATTTGCAGAGGAAACATGGGTATTTCGTGTATCCCCCTTGCATTCCCAATACAAATGCCACAATCTGAAAAAAAATGAAAATATTTAAAGAATTTAGAGAATTTGTTCTATCAGATAAAAAAAAATCTATGCATTGGACTGTATCACTTCTGTGGGGAAGTTAATTGTTCTTATACGCTCTCAAATAACCTTTGGAAAAACAACATAGTCAATAGCAATAGTTTACTTATGATATTAGTATTACCTTCAAATCTCCACAGATCCTCCAGTTATGTTGGTCGTATACGAGAGCATCCAGTAAAATTTTCATGTTATCGTAGCTCTCAGTAAGTTGTACGGAATGTGCTACAGGGACTGATGCAACCCTATTCTCAATGTTGAGAAGTACTGCTTTCAAACTTCGTTTAGACGAGTCTACAAATAGCCTCCATTCTGATGCGTTATATGGCAGGCCCAAGGATTCGATTAGCCACTCAACATTGCAGCAGTACACTAAGGAAGAGGTATTTTCGTGCACTGCAAAAAACTTGCGGAATTCTTCCTCTCGTTTCCTATACCAGGAGAATGTTGTTCCCGGAGCCAGCAAGTTGTCCTCTCGAAGTCGTGAGCCCAAGATCTCGGCAGCTAATTTGGAAAGTCCTAAATCCTGGTAAGATCATTAAGTTTGGCCTGGTTGAGAGGCCTCGGCTCATTTGAAGCGGTATTTTGAGGTATATACGACTGGGACTGGTCATTGGCATTGGTCATTGATTCATCATCAGAATCATCGAAGTCCAGGGTTTGAGGTGGGTCGGGTATTGGAATTCCAGGACCATGGGGTACAGGTCTCATAGCAGAAGGAATGTCAGGGTATACAACAATGTGTTTATTCTTCTTGTTAACTCCTGAAAATAGAAACACAGAAACATGGATATAAAACTTGCATATGAAATAGAAGAAGCATTCAGACAGTGGCGGCTCGTGAGGGAAGGCTGCGGTCTGTAAGATATGAAATAGGTCGATGGAGTCTGTATATTTTTTCTTTCTTTTTCATTCATATTGTCCCTTCGGGGACAATATGAATGAAAAGAAAGAAAATATACAATCATTGTAAATGTAACTTGTATAACAATATGTATGTGTAAATGTATTTTCTATAACAATATGTATGTGTAAATGTATTTTCTATAACAATATGTATGTGTAAATGTATTTTCTATAACAATATGTATATGTAAATGTATGATTACCATTATGGTGAATATTATGCTATATATGGTGAATATTACATTATGGTGAATATTATGTCAAGTTTTATACGAGGATTTCAAAATATTTAAGAAAAATAAATTTATAAGCCCACCTTGGAGGTTTGTCATGCAGAAATAGCAATCTGTCACGTGATCCTTTCCTTCTCTCCAAATCATGGGAATTCCAAAAGGCAAAGATTTCGCTCTGCCTTTGCTCCATCTTCTCAAATTTTCAGTGCACGTCTTGCAGCACATATGAGGGGCGAAATTTTTGTCCTGGTCCCGTAGCTTAATTCCAAAGTATGCTCTATACATTGTCTTCACAAATTTAGTGATTTGGGACTGGTTATTTGGCATGGTAACCGTCCCACATATGTAGCAGAATCTATTGGGATCATTTTTACACGCTCTATTCATTATGAAATATTTTATCTATATGCCTGAAAAGTAAAAAAAGATATACAAGTGAAACAAGTGATGATAGATGTTACTGTTCCAATTCCGCTTTGACAAAATCACGAAAAATTCTATTTTACTTATGAGGCCACATAGCCGGATAACCTGAGCTGATTGAGAAAAACGGATTGCAGATTCGAAATCAGCAGGAAAAACTCTATAAGAATCACTTACAAAACCCTTGATAGCAAAATTGATGCATACCAGTGTTATTTGAAATTACGATTGTTTACCTACTTCGCCTTTTAACCGCAGTAACTATAACACTGGTATGCATCAATTTTGCTGTCAAGGGTTTTGTAAGTGATTCTTATAGTGTTTCCTGCTGATTTCGAATTTGCAATCCATTTTTCTCAATCAGCTCAGGTTATCCGGCTATGGCCTCATAAGTAAAATAGAATTTTTCGTGATTTTGTCAAAGCGGAATTGGAACAGTAACATCTATCATCACTTGTTTCACTTGTATAATATCTTTTTTTACTTTTCAGGGATATAGATAAAATATTTCATAATGAATAGAGCGTGTAAAAATGATCACAATAGATTCTGCTACATATGTGGGACGGTTACCATGCCAAATAACCAGTCCCAAATCATTAAATTTGTGAAGACAATGTATAGAGCATACTTTGGAATTAAGCTAGGGGACCAGGACAAAAATTTCGCCCCTCATATGTGCTGCAAGACGTGCATTGAAAATTTGAGAAGATGGAGCAAAGGCAGAGCGAAATCTTTGCCTTTTGGAATTCCCATGATTTGGAGAGAAGGAAAGGATCACGTGACAGATTGCTATTTCTGCATGACAAACCTCCAAGGTGGGCTTATAAATTTATTTTTCTTAAATATTTTGAAATCTTCGTATGAAACTTGATATAATATTCACCATAATGTAATAGTCACCATATATAGCATAATATTCACCATAATGGTAATCATACATTTACATATACATATTGTTATAGAAAATACATTTACACATACATACTGTTCTACAAGTTACATTTACATATACAATGATTGTATATTTTCTTTCTTTTTCATTCATATTGTCCCCGAAGGGACAATATGAATGAAAAAGAAAGAAAATATACAGACTCCATCGACCTATTTCATATCTTACAGACCGCAGCCTTCCCTCACGAGCCGCCACTATCTGAATGCTTCTTCTATTTCATATGCAAGTTTTATATCCATGTTTCTGTGTTTCTATTTTCAGGAGTTAACAAGAAGAATAAACACATTGTTGTATACCCTGACATTCCTTCTGCTATGAGACCTGTACCCCATGGTCCTGGAATTCCAATACCCGACCCACCTCAAACCCTGGACTTCGATGATTCTGATGATGAATCAATGACCAATGCCAATGACCAGTCCCAGTCGTATATACCTCAAAATACCGCTTCAAATGAGCCGAGGCCTCTCAACCAGGCCAAACTTAATGATCTTACCAGGGATTTAGGACTTTCCAAATTAGCTGCCGAGATCTTGGGCTCACGACTTCGAGAGGACAACTTGCTGGCTCCGGAACAACATTCTCCTGGTATAGGAAACGAGAGGAAGAATTCCGCAAGTTTTTTGCAGTGCACGAAAATACCTCTTCCTTAGTGTACTGCTGCAATGTTGAGGGGCTAATCGAATCCTTGGGCCTGCCATATAACGCATCAGAATGGAGGCTATTTATAGACTCGTCTAAACGAAGTTTGAAAGCAGTACTTCTCAACATTGGGAATAGGGTTGCATCAGTCCCTGTAGCACATTCCGTACAACTTACTGAGAGCTACGATAACATGAAAATTTTACTGGATGCTCTCGTATACGACCAACATAACTGGAGGATCTGTGGAGATTTGAAGGTAATACTAATATCATAAGTAAACTATTGCTATTGACTATGTTGTTTTTCCAAAGGTTATTTGAGAGCGTATAAGAACACTTAACTTCCCCACAGAAGTGATACAGTCCAATGCATAGATTTTTTATCTGATAGAACAAATTCTCTAAATTCTTTAAATATTTTCATTTTTTTTCAGATTGTGGCATTTGTATTGGGAATGCAAGGGGGATACACGAAATACCCATGTTTCCTCTGCAAATGCTATAGCCGAGCGGATGAGAAGCACTATGCACAGCGTGAATGGGCATCCAGAGAGAATTTTGAACCTGGGTCGCATAATGTTGTTTCAGTGCCCCTTGTACCACCAACAAAAATTTGCTCCCACCACTTCATATTAAGCTGAGCTTGATGAAAAATTTCATCAAATCAATGAATAAGAGGGTTCAGCATTCCGATATCTCGAGAGTAAATTTCCTCATATATCTGATGCTAAACTAAATGCTGGGGTTTTTGATGGTCCTCAAATTCGAACTTTGATCAAGGATACTCAGTTCGAAAACGCAATGACTCCAACTGAGAAGAATGCCTGGCAGGCATTCAAATCAGTTGTCACTGATTTTCTTGGCAAGCGTAGAAGTCCAGAATACGAGTCCGTTGTCGAAAACTTGATGGAAGCTTTCAAAGCTCATGGGTCGCGCATGTCCATAAAAATGCACTTTTTGTGGTCCCACTTGGACTATTTTCCTGAAAATTGCGGGGATTATAGTGAGGAACAGGGTGAACGATTTCACCAACATATCAAAATAATGGAAGAGAGGTACCAGGGAAACTGGGATATCAATATGCTGGCAGACTATTGCTGGTGTTTGAAGCGAGACGTGCCCGAAGAAAACACAGACGGAAAGCCAAAAAAACTTCATTCCTTCCTCAATAAACTTTTTTCCATATTCATTGTATGAATAAAAGTATTTATTCACACAATGTTTTCATTTTTCACGAGTGTTCTTATAATATTACTCGTATCTACAGTGTTTAAGCTAAAAAAATCAATAAATTTGGGGATAAAATTGGACTTATAATAAATGGCCAATAGAGAAAAAACCTGACCTGATTGAGGAAAACCAATGTCATTTTCGAATTCAGCATGGTCGAATTATATAATATGTTGAAAAAACCCTCACAGCAGACAAAAAAGTTTCATATGCATACCAGTGTAATGCGTAAGACAATTGAAATAAAATGGTTAGAATATTATGAGAACAATTGTTTACTTATCTGATATCAGTAACAACCTTCTTTGTGGACAAGATCAAACCTTTTAAGTAACTTACATTTTGAATAACACACACTTATTTAATTTACTCTTAATGCGGGGTTCTCAAGTCTAAAAATAAAAATCAGAACCTGAACTCCAAAAAATAAGAATTCCCTCCCAAAAATAAGAATATTCATAATATATCGTTAACATTTTATTCTGATAACAATAAAAACAAAATTGAAATTTTTCTTCAAAACAAACAAACCTCCACCCCCTCTCAGTGAGAACATTGCCTGGACCGCTTCTTGACTTTAGCCAAATGAAAAATTTAAAAAATAATGGACAAGAACAAATAAAAATAAATAAGATTTGAGGCCAAAAATAAGAACAAATCTTAGGGTTCTCAAGTGTCCTTATTTCTGTCTTAATGGCACAATATACATTTTACATAATTACAGGCCTATTGCTGTCGCTTCCTGCTTCTCGAAACTACTAGAAAAACTCTTGTTACTCCGATTAAATGATTACCTATGGACATCTAATCAGTTTGGTTTTAAAAGGTCCCACTCAACTGACCTGTTTATCTATGTACTTAAAGAAATAATATCTAAATACACTGACAGTAATTCAACTATTATAGCTGTTTTCTAGATATAAGTAAGGCATATGATAGAGTGAACCACAATATTTTATTTAAAAAACTAGAAGACAGGAAGGTTCCCATGTACATATTAAATTTATTGAAATTTTGGTATTCCCACCAATCTTTTATCGTTATTTGGGGCAATGTACTATCCGAATGTTTTGGTTCCTCTTCCGGGGTGAGACAAGGCTCCTTGCTCTCCCCTATGCTTTTTTAATGTGTATATTGATGGATTAATTGCTTCACTTAATGAGCAACAGTGGGATGTTGTATAGATAACACAAGGATAAATAAATTAGTTTATGCCGATGATATGGTGTTAATAAGTCCCTCTGTTAGAGGTCTGGATCGGCTACTAAAAGTCTGCGAAGTGTATTCGCAGAAACTAATATTCTTTTCAATGTTACAAAAACTAAGGTTATGCATTTTCATCCTAAAAGCTGTAATCAGCCAGCTGATATAAGGTTTAAAATGAAAGGTGAAGTAATTGAGGAAGTACAAGAGTTTAAGTATTTGGGTCAAACTATCACCAGCTCCTTGAGTGATGACTTAGATATAAGAAAGCAATCTCGAAGGCTTTGTGCTAAAGCGAATATGACTAAGGAACTTTCGGTTCTGTACAAGTGAAGCTAAAGACACACTCTTTCGTACTTTCTGCAGTAATATACAGGGTTATTACAAAAGAAATAGACAGTTTCAAATATTTATTAAACCAAAACTATTTACGATATTGACATTTACTATGCACAGTTTTATAGAGAAAGTCTTGGAATATTTTACAGCAACTTACAGATGTTCGATGTGTGCACCCCTAGTCACACGGCATATATCAGCGCGGTAGTCGATTTCTTGCCAAACACCGTTAACATATGTTCATCAACACTATGATATTGACATTTACGATGTACAGTTTTGTAGAGAAACTCTTGAAGTGTTAGCCACGTCGTACGTAAGCAACGTCGTACGCTTGGCAGTGTGCCAATAAGGCTGTCGGCAACAGCGTGTGTATAGTGTTCCACTATCAGTGACCAGTCAGCGAGCAGTGAGGTACGATGCCTGCTAATGCTGTGGAGAAGGCGTTTTGTGTGCTTGATTTAAGCAAAACGAATTCCGTTACTGTTGTGCAACGGCATTTTAGAACACGTTTCGGGAAATCGCCGCCGACTAGACAATCCATCTACGATTGGTACAGGAAATTTGAAACAACAGGATGTTTGTGTAAAGGTAAAAGTCCTGGAAGACCACAGGTATCTGAAGAACAAGTGGAGCGTGTTCGTGCCAGTTACCTACGCAGCCCACATAAATCCACAACGAGGCCAAGTCTGGAGTTACAAATTCCACAACCGACTGTTTGGAAAGTTTTGCGGAAACGGTTGAAAATGATTCCTTACAAGCTGCAGATATTGCAAAGTCTAAGTGACCAGGACAAAAACACACGCCGTGATTTCTGTACAGAAATGCAGGAGCGATGTGAAGATGAAGATGGGTTTATGGAGCGTCTAATTTTCAGCGACGAGTCGACTTTCCACATCAGTGGGAAGGTAAACAAACAGAACGTTCGCATATGGGGTACTGAAAATCCTAGAGCAACAGTGGAGCATGTGCGAGATTCTCTAAAGGTTAATGTTTTCTGTGCTATGTCCTGTAAAAAAGTGTATGGCCCCTTCTTTTTCGCAGAGAAAACTGTAACAGGAGCTTCTTATCTCGACATGCTAATGAATTGGCTGATGCCTCAACTGCACGAAGACAGTGACAACTTCATTTTTCAACAGGATGGAGCCCCGCCCCACTGGCACCGGCAAGTTCGACATTACCTCGATGCAAATCTTCCAAAGCGCTGGATTGGCCGCGCAACAGCCGACAACATGTCACTCATACGTTGGCCACCACGAAGTCCAGATCTAACAGCTTGCGACTTTTTCTTATGGGGATATGTCAAAGACAAGGTGTTCGTCCCTCTCCTTCCTGTTAATTTAGATGATCTGAAACAACGTATCACAAGAGCTGTTGCTAGTGTTAATGAAGATATGCTAACGCGTGTTTGGCAAGAAATCGACTACCGCGCTGATATATGCCGTGTGACTAGGGGTGCACACATCGAACATCTGTAAGTTGCTGTAAAATATTCCAAGACTTTCTCTATAAAACTGTGCATAGTAAATGTCAATATCATAAATAGTTTTGGTTTAATAAATATTTGAAACTGTCTATTTCTTTTGTAATAACCGTACATATATGGACAGCAATTCTGGGTAAATTATAAAAAGGTTCTGGCAGAACCCTAAATTTGCTGTACAACAGGTCTTTTTGACTCTTACATAAATTACCCCCGAGATGCTCAGCTTCGCAAATGTTTGTTACCAACAGTGTCCCGAGCTTCCCGGAGGTAACAAGACGTGCTCAATACAGTCTAATGCAAAGAATTAAAATATCAACCAACCCCATTATCCAAGCTATCCATAAGTCCTGCCGTTTATCCCCCAAGACCTAATCTATGGAATTCTTGATATGAAAACGTCTGTGTGTCGCTCCACTTAACTTCGACATTACTGTATTATTTCTAATCAACTTATACATTTCTATCCGTAGTATGTGAACTGTCATTGTATCAATAATATTTGTCATATGGACTATAGTTTGCCAATAAACCTTTTCATCTCATTTTCATTTAGATTTTGTGTATGAGAAAATAAGCGAATTCCGTTTTCTACGGATCTTAGGGGTAACCAATTTTACTTGTGTCCATTAAATTTTGTGAGCCACACATTTTATTTGTTTAATTTTAAGGCGAACTAATTCTTTTATTAAGCCTCAAGAATTTTAACATGCATTTCTTTTGAGAACTTTACGAGGTCGCGCCCAGTCTTAGCGACGGCCCAGAAATGCACTGAAGAACCCAGCCGTGGGCTTGTTTTTTCTGCCTTCAACCTTAAAGGAGATTTTTGTGTTCCTACTACTCGTATAATTACATCAATTCGATCTCTAACTAACATGAAGTTTGTCAAGTTATTCTGCAGTATGTAAAGAATATTTCGATATGCGACTTCTTTTGTTAACCGCTTTTAGGTCTAATTTGTTTTTGTACAATATTTCCACCTTTTGACGGCATGTTCCCCTTACGCGCTGCCAGACGTAAAATACTGTATAATTATTCTACTGTATATTGAATCCCTATTTGTTTCACATCCCATGGTTTTTTCATAGTTTTAACACTTATCAACATTTTAGAAAGATGTAATTTACATGTTAACGATTTAACCCTAATGAAATTGTTCTTATAAACGTTACAACTATTTGCAATTTGTCCAATCCTCCGTCTTTGTTTGGGCACAAAAGGAGGGAAAATCGAAATTGAATGGCTATGTTTTGAGACTAATTATAATTTTTTATTTATTTTTTCCCCCTAGTTTTCTGGGGTAACCCGTATGGTATTTGTTATTCAGAATTATCCAGAATTAAACAGACAATTGAATCTCTCGCCTTATTGCTGAGTTACATTAACATTTAATATAAATCTGTTTTAAATTTATTTACCGAAGGAACTGCCAAATTCTTTTCACAAATATGGAAAAGAGAGGCGTCCATTTTTCCCGCATTCAAGTGTGTTCTATTTCCCTGAACACATCTTGTTTCTAGGTTAATTTATTACCATTAATTAATTAACTAATTAACTTTATTACATTCTCCATATATAACATCTGAGTAATAAAACTTTTTAACGTCATTTTAGCTACGATATATGAGTAACAAATTCTGGTACGCCATATTGTGGAGTGAGCTAAAGGAAAGCACTTAAAAAAGTTTGAAATGTAAAAATTTGAAAATTGAAAGTTTTCACATTAGAAAAATTTATGAAGGGAATTTTTTTTTTTTTAAATATAGGCAAAGAATCGGCATCGGCATAATTTTGGAATCGGTACATCACTAAATATAATAACAATAATTAATAACTAAAGAAAATAATATTGTAACGTAACCTTGCGGGAGTTTGTTTAAACACTTCCCCCTAAACTTAATTTCCCCACCCGATTTTGAGAGACGTCTCTGGTTGATTGTGCCCCACATATGAACAACCATCGAGCAACTCGTTTTTTATCACTTGACTCATAAATACCTGTAATTGGGAGACTTGCATTCGCCGTAGCAACAACGGGTGATCACCCACGAAGCACTCATTCTTCATAAGGAGACCTCCCCCACACGGGTATAGATACAGGGACTTCCCACTGATATTCCTCGTCGTAGAGAGATTTTCTCTTCTCTCGTGGTAGCACAACACCCCGAAGTATGAACGACTCAGTATATCACTTGCTGCATAAACACCTTTCACGGCGGAAGACTCAAGTTGAAACTCGGTGACATTCAAAAAGTATGCAGAAATATACACGTGACAGACACCCAGTTACAGAAATAGGCAAGCGGCCAACCCTGATAACAAGCCATATTTTTTGAGTTTAATACCCCCGTCGTTCAGAAATGTACATGCCCTAAAATGATCTGCACCATCTGGACATATAAGTTTGGCATGTTGTCCTCCATTCTGAGTGTGCTAAAATAGTAAAATCAGCCATTAACTTCAGCTATGTACAGGTACTCGTGTATTCATGTTTTCAATTCATGCATTACAACTGAAATCTCTGAAGACACAATGAACAGTGAAGACAAGGTTTATTTCCCACGAAGTTATACATTTTCTGAAAGTTCTAGTGCTACACTATATCAGTTTATCCATAAAAACATTCTTTTACATGATATATTTTATTTTTTGCCTAAAAACGTTATTGTTAGACCCAAAAAAATCACCTAAAATACGGGTGTTTCACAAAACTGATTAATGAGTTACACAACTAATTTCGAGTACAATAATTCAGGTATTTTGATACTCCAAGCATTAATACACTGTCTTGAACAAAATGAATGCCATATTAAAATGTTGAATCACCATACAAAGTACTGTGCCTACATGGGTTAATAATAGAGACCTCTGTTTGCATGCCAGCAGAAAGGTTTATCGTTCAGTTATGAAAAACAGGCAAATGTTGGCATGATTACAATACATATATAATAATGTTGCACTTGAAAATAAAGTTTGGATTGTTAACTGTGTGAAAGGACACATCATTACAGTCGAGAGACGATGACTTTTCTTGGCCAATCTTCACTTTGTCGACCAGGCGAGTCCCAACTGTATCAATAGCCTGTTCCTAAAATACAACACGGGCCATGGAATGAAATGTTCCCTTTCCATCATTGGTTGCACAGTTGATATCAATATTGTCGTCACCTTCTTGAATCAGCTTTCCTCCATGTTGTCGTGAGACTAAGCCATGTGGTATGTATATGCGATCTTGCATCCTTTTGAGCTCATCTTTTCCTAGGGCAGTTAAAAAACGTTGAAGATGATCATAGTTTATGGTGATGGGAAGTGTGTATTATATCTCGTTTTCGATGATCATGATGGAGTCGCGCTGCAAGTCCTAGATGAAGGGGGGGGGGGGGTTATAATATTGTTGTCACTGCTATGAATAACACTTTCTGCAAGAGCTAAGACTCTACGTTGTAATTTTTCTGCTGGCTTGTAATTTGAATCACACGATTCAAATGCCTCTTTGCTCAGCAACCAGAGAAACGCCTTCTGTAAAAGTGCTGGAACAAATTCTTCAGATGTTTTCAGGCCGATTTCAGCAGCTGTGTAGTACTCAGTTGGCTTTTCAATTTGTGCTATTTCTTGTCTAAGCATACCAATGGCAGAATGAAGTAAGCTTTCTAAATTCACTGGAACATTTGATTGTTCTTCAGCAGAACCAAGTGTCATCTCATTAGAGTTGAAATCTTCCTTCAGTTCAGCAAAGGCTCTGACAGCATCTTCTAAGCTGACACTGCTACTGACAACAATGCTTGACTTGGACTGTCCTTGCTGGGCATGAGTAACAATGTTCTCACCATAATGCTTCAGGAGACGGCGCTGAAGTTTTTCTGCACGATATGCTTGGGTATCAGTGTGGTCAGGTAACAGCTGTTGGACTTTGTCTAGCAGGGTTTTCAACTTGAAACTTTTTATTGCTGTAGATTAACATCTATTTCTCCTACTAGTGCCATAAATGCCTTCTCATATGTTCTCTCCTTCCATTTTCCTTGAAGCACTGATGTTATGCTTACTTGTATAGCTTGTCATGCAGGATTCGTGGTAAACAGCATCAGCTGCAATGAAGTCTTCTCCTTCAATTTTGGCAAGCATAGAAATGTCCTTCCGAGCTTGTGCTGCTTGATAGAGATTACTCTGACACGTAGTTGTTTGTACCTTATATGTATGTTGTCCCTCTTTCTTGCGTTGCATATTAAATACATTGAAAAATCTGTAAGCTTGGATGTTTGAGCTCGTGTGCAAACACTTTGTTCTTCAGTACCATGTGATGCAGAATATGCGTGCTACATTTTGTACTAATATGAGAAATGTTTTTCTTGTAAATAATTGATAACAGCTACGATGATATGTAACAGACATACTATATAATTTTGTAAGGTTATCAAACTGAGATTCAAGTCTTTGTAAAAGGTCATCCTACCGTAACAATGATGTTGACAATAATGTTTCAATACCCACTTTTGTGGGTACAACCAGTTTTTCTTTGCGACTCTGCCGACATATAACGCATTTCTCCCAATTTGTTGACAGCCTTTGTTTCTTCGCCTGTACAAATTTTAATGGACTTGAGTCAGGTTCTGCCATGCTTGATATAGATGATCGTCTGAAATATGATAAAAATAACAATAATTAAACTGTGGTTTTGAACAATACCACACATTTGCGCAATATTTGTCACAGCACACATTTGTCTTATTCTAATATTGTGATAATAAAAGGAGGAAGTAAATTTAAAACTGGGCCTAACCTATAACAATACATGATGGTATTACGTTTTATTATAATAATTAAATTGTGTATGTAGATAGTAAACACTTATAATAAACAGTATAGGTTGATTAGTTAACAGTATTTCAGTTCGAAACTAAAACAAATTATCATCTGGATAAAGTTTCAGGTATTTTTTAGGTGTTTGTTTATATTTGCGTTTCCATGGCAACCGCACATCAAAAACTGAGGACAACACTTAAAAATGTGTTCACTGAATACTAAGGACTAATAAAAAACATATTACAACTTTCTGTACAAGGGGGGAATTAAAATTGCTTAAATCGGGGTCTGGCCGCTCACCTAAAACACACACACACACACACACACACACACACTTCCCTGTTTTGTTAACCTATATGAGAGTAGAGTAGAAAAATATTTTGTAGAAATACACAATTTCATAAACGAACCCCAAAAAAAAAAAATGCATGGCATGGATTAGGTGAGGTAAAGTTGCGTTTCTGCCGTCACGATATTTTTATTTTTATTTTCTTTCAACTGGGTGGCTGGATGCACGTGACGGGTGATTCCTGTTTCCACCCTTTTCCTGTAGAAACATTTCATCACTTTGCCGGCGTGATGGTTTTGCGCGTACATGGGTGTAGATATGGAGAGTTTAGCCTTTACCTCTCTCCTAATCCTTTTGAGTCTAGCTTCAAGTGGGTCATTGGGTGTTTGTTGGACCAATACTTGGTAAATATAGCTGTAAATATTTTACATAAAATCAAAACCATATGTTCAAAGTTTTTGTGACGATACTAAGTTGTTTTCCTTGTGTCACACACTCATTTTCTCATATACATACATACATATATATATGGGATGAATTTCACAATTAAACACGTGAAATGAATGAATGCTGCAAATCCACAAGGAAAAAGAAAAACGATTCCGAGATCTTTCGTGTATTCAGAGCTACACCTCGTCAGGGAATGACGTCATGTCATTCCCTGACGAGATGTAGCTCTGAATACACGAAAGGCCTTGGAATCGTTTTTCTTTTTCCTTGTGGGTTTGCAGCATATATATATAATATATATATATATATATATATATAAATAAATAAAATGCCGGCTCCAACCTTTTGGGGGCCCTACGCGCAAATATCTTTGCGGCTCCTAATATACCGGGTGGCCAATAATTCAGGAACCATTGGAACAATTGTATTTTTTTTCTAATAATTTTTGTACTTTCTAATAATGGTTTTTTTTCTTTATTTTCTTTTTGATGAATTACCTGGATAACGTACCGATAAACAAACGGCGTGGCATGTTTTTTCAGCAAGACGGTGCACCTCCTCATTTTGCCATGCAAGTTCGCAAATACCTTGATAAAACGTTCCCAACAGATGGATTGGCCGAAGAGGTCTTATCGAATGACCACCCAGGTCACCAGATATCATTCCACTCGTGTGTGTATATATATAATATATATATATGTATATATATACACAGGGTGTCCCATAAGTCCGACATCATAGGAAAAATAATAAAAAAAGGCAAAACAAAAGCTTTTATTTACAGAACGTGCTCAATATGTCCACCATTGTTTTCAATACACAAATTCAGACGTGATACCCAGTCAGCAAGCACACGGTGAATGATGTCAGTAGTAATGGTGTTACATGCCCCAATAATGCGCTGCCGCAAATGTTCAACACTCCTAATTTTTTCTGCCTATACTAGCGTTTTCAAGTGGCCCCAGAGATAAAAATCTAATGGCGTGAGATCCGAGCTTCTAGCTGGCCATTCCACAGGCCCTCGACGTCCTATCCAATGACCAGGGAATTGTTGGTACAGGTATTCCCTTACTTGGGTGCTGTAATGTGCAGGAGTGCCGTCTTGCTGGAACCATGTTGGGAAATTTCCTTCTTCGTTCAAGAAACTGGGAAATGCTTCTTCCTTGAGCATACGTAGGTAGGTGCCTCCAGTGACATGTTCATCGAAAAAGAGGGGGCCTATGATGCGATCCTTCCAAATGCCACACCAGACCATCACCCGAGATGCACCTTGTTCCTTTGAAGAGGTATACCAGTGAGGATTGTTTTGAGACCAGTAGCGGGTGTTCTGTCGATTTACCTCACCATTTCCATAAAAAACAGCCTCGTCACTGAACAGAATGGTGGACAGAAAATTGGCATCCCGAGCATATTGTTCCGTAGCCCATTTACAAAATTCGATCCACCGGTCGGGATCATCTTCGCTTAATTTCTGTAGGATCTTAAGTTTATATGGATGCCATTTGTGAGCCTGAAGAATGCGATGGATGCTACTTTTCGACACTCCTGTCTCGGCGGACAATCGCTGAAGAGACTTATTGGGACCTCTGTTAAAATGCGCCAGGATAGCAGTCGCTGTATCATCGTCAGTGGACCTCCTTGAAGGTCCACTGCGTGGTTTATCTTCTATGGATTAGGGTGTGTCAGTTTTGGGGGTGAAATGACTAAATTGAAAATCATGTGATTTGGTAGCAATTTAATGTAATCATTTGGCATACAAAATAATATCCTTGCTTCAAAAACAATAAAAAATAACTCCTACCTACATCAATTTTAATTCAAAAATTCCATTTTTCCGTAAATTCGTAACAAAATAACAAATGTGCGCAAACATCCTATCAACATTTAAAGTGGCAATAAGATATCATTCAGAGTCTTTATTTGAAAGTAACCAATGCAGTCATGTCCTTTTTGCTGCGGTTCCTTGACATCAGCATTCGGCTTGTTACTTGCGCTTTGATGTAGCCTTGTCGCCTCTCGTGACTGTAAACTTGACTAGCTGCTTCTGTGACCATTTTCACACATCTCTCCACACTCTGAGTGTGAGAAGGCCACTTTGGCACTTGCATTGAGGCCTATTTAAGTTGTGTTAAATCTTTGTTTGTTTACATGTGAAAAATGCTCTGTATGAATTGGTCCGCAATTAACCCACCCCTTATATCTCCAGTCTAACTATAGAGCAGATTAAGTCTAGCCTTGTAGGGGTCAGCCTAGAGATTCCGGAAATGGTCCAGAGCGGGCAGATAAATTGAGGTCCACAGTAGGATTCCTCACCAAATTAGGTTAGGGCAATCTACCTTCACCTTTGTTAAGCTATGAGTTGATGCTAGGTCTTAGACCACAATGTAGGTCTAATTTGTCTGACACAGCTTAATTTACGGCGTTTATTTCTAACTGGGTTAAAAACACAATTAGTCACTTACTGCTAGTTATTAGAGAGTCCCTTTTCCCCTTTTGTTTAGTTGTTGAGAGCGTACTTGCTGGTGGGGATCTTATTCCGTTTGTTCTTCTCCCTTCTCTCGTTCTGTCTTGTCGCCCCGTTCCTCGTTTTCGTTCTCCCTTGTGGTCCTTTTCGCGGGGCTTTTTCCACCAGCGTCCTCTTGGTTTTTTTTCGGTTGGTTGATCGGTAATGTATATCTATTACCGAGCACGCTCTTGTCACACAGTATATAAATACTAGTGTGGAGAATAACTGGTGAGCAACCAATTGGTTTCATCCACCCAGTTATTGACAAAAGGAATTTAATAATTGTTAGATTAACTACCTACCTACTCAGTGAACCATTTTCGTTACCTCCCAACTACCCACACATCAGTTTTCCATATACATGTTGTCATTGGTGGCTCCAAAACTTCCGAACTCAAGTTAACTAATTCTGACAATTTCGTGGCATTGACGTTTATCGGAGGTACCTTCCTTGTCTGAACAGAGCAGTCTCCCAGCTGGTCATCATTTAGTGATGTTTCTCTAAGCTTTAGAATGATTTCCACAGCCTCAGTTCGCTCTTTGGTACATTGGCTGCAGAGTATTGCTTGCAAAACTGCCTCTGGCCTAGCATACCAAGCGGACCTTCTCACCACAGGTAACACGATGTCCACCACTACTTTCCTTTGGGTTCTCAGTAGCTGTAATTGAAACAAGATGTGGTTGGGCCCCTCCATCCACATTGGATTAAGTTTTACATTGAACCAGTGAGGAAGATAAAACCCAATAATAAATTCAACAATCAACATCAAATTCTGTAGCATTTTGCCCTTCAGTGCATGTTTGGAAACCCAAATCCTGCAGAAACGAATCGCTGGAGTAACCAACGACTGTGACTTGCGGGTCCAATCTCCAACAGAGCCAGATTTTGAGGCAACTCTCCTGATCTGATTGCTTGAACAATACGATAAGCGTAAGATTGATCCGTGCTGAGGTCTTTGATAACTTCTTCAGACAACACTGACTGGAAGGGGAGGGCCTACTTCGATCTTTGGAAATTTTGTATTTATTTCTAATTCCGTTGCTTCATCTAGCATGTTGCCAAGGGGGCCTGACCACTTGTTGTTGCTCTTTGTCGGACCATCAAGTTCCTGGATGAGACGACGAAGAGGTAGTTCCCCTGTGTGCAAATCACATACAATCCAAACAAGCCTTCTTCCAAGTTTTTTCTCTAAATGCGTCATAACACCGCCCTGCCATCCAGTGTTCACCGCAGTTGAGTCTCCACCAACGGCCTGCAGTGAACTGTCAAGTCTTCTTGAAGTCAACATATTATTTGATCAGCAATTGCCTCTGCATGTTTCTTGCCTTCTACTTCTGCTTCAGGAACAAAGAAACAAATAGCGGCCACCAGGTTCGGAACACACAGAGTAGTGTTCTTCTTTGATGAGACCGGGAAACTTTCTGTCCATTCCCTCTACCTCTTGAACTTTTGTGTCACATCTTCTTCCATCAAACAAAAGGCAAGAGAGACCTTCCTTCTTCAAATCTTTTTCATGCTGATCAGATATTTCCTTAATTATTTTTTTTTGTGCTCTTCTTATCTTATTATGATCTATCACTAAGGATGTATCCTCTCGGCTGATGAGGCCTGCATCTATCCAAGCGGCAGTGGCAATCTCTGCAGTCTCTCGTAGCCCCGTATGGTGGCGAATACTGGCAAGGGCAATGTTTGAGATGTCTTTAGTGTTGTATTTCATTCTCTTTGGCGAAGGTTCAGATGGCATTTTGGAGCTATCATCTGATGTTGCTTCTTTCTGTTCATCTGAAGAGCTTTCAAAGAAGTGAGAAACCTCTTGATAGAGCTCTTCATCTCTTTGGGTGGCTTCTTCACTCTTCTTTTTCTTCCTTTCTTCCCTCTCTCGGATTTTCTCTTTTTTCTTAGCAATAGCAATCTGTTTTTTGTTTCTGAATAATCTGCCGAACCAGTCTGCATACTTCCTTGGCCTCCTGCCTTTGTTCTCTGCGCCTCTATGAAAGCCAGCTCCAAAACAGGGATCTTCTTCTCACGAGGACAGCGACAATCAATGTGAGGGTGAGGTTCTCTTCTGCATGAGGGAGAACAATTGGCTTCAGAACACAACTCTATGGGACACTGGCAGTTAAAAATGTCAAGAAGAGTATCAAGTGTGTGCAGATATTTATTTTTCTTTGCTAGTTTTCCTTTACCAAGTGATGTCTCAACTGCTTTGTGCCACAGCTTTGTTAATTTTAGCTCAATAGTTCTATACTGATTGAGTACAGGTGGTTTGAATAACACATTAGCTTTTTTCCACTGATGCAGAAGAGGGGGAATCATGTCCCTTATGAGCTCTTTCTCTGTGTAGTTCCTTCTATCCTTTGTATTTTGTTCACGAAGGAGTAACCCTAGTCTCAGCATGTCTCGCACTGTTGGTAGTTCTGATACGGGAAGCTCCTTGCCTGTACCGACTAACAGGCTCAAGTGGCATGACGACTGACCTCTTGTCTTCAATTTCGGCATGTTAGGAATATCTGAAAAGAAAGAAAAACATTTAAGTATTTTATATCAATTACGATGTTTCAAAGTTTAGTCATTCGATGTTCTAAAATTCAATAAAAAAATATTTCATGGGATTACAACATAATTAGACAGAAGAATATGATAATAATAAATAATTGTAATAATCAATAATCCATACTTACAGTTAAACTGTAGTATTCGTCTAGTAGAATAACTATGAAGTAGGTACAAGAGCAATAACAGCAAACCACCGTCTATGACATCTAAGAGGCAACTGAGGACTGAGAGTGAGGGACAGTTCTATTCATGTTGTGACTTGTACATTGTACAACAACTATATGACCTTGAAAACACTGCATATGCGATCAGTGGGATAATTCTGTGACAGATGAATAGTTAATCAATTTATGTCCTATTATTTAGTAAAAGTCATTTCTGAAACTTTAAGGTAAAATTGATGTAGGTAAGGGTTATTTTATTTCATTTTGGTTGTCCAATTTCAAGTTTTGACATGAAAAGACTATATTTTCACTACCAAAATTGATTTGAAAAAAGTTGACAAAATTGACACACCCTACTATGGATCATGTTTCCTTAAACTTTGCAACAAGTCTGCTAACACAACTCTGTGTTATTGGCTCGCGGTCTGGATGCAGTCTGTTAAATTCAGCAGCGGCCTCTCTCTGACTCCGATTTCCTATGAGTAGAATTATCTGGATTCGTTCTTCCTTGCTCACAGATATTATGGCCTGTAGAAAGAGAAAAATATGAATTATGGTTTGTAGAAATAGAAAAATATGAATTTTCCTATGATGCCGGACTTATGGGACACCCTGTATATAATATATATATATATATATATATATATATGAATGCGCCTCGGTGGTGTAGTGGTTAGCGTCGCAGACTACGAATCCATCGGCCCCGGGTTCGAGACCCGACGGCAGCCGGCGCGCAGCAAAACCCAGCTGTTCATCCTTCCACACAATAAAGAAAGTGGTTGGTAGATAAATGGGTACCCTAGGTGGCCTAGTGGTTAAGACGCTGGGCTGCTGATGGGGCGTGGTTCGGATTCCACGTTAAACTGTAGGTCTAAGGTGGATGAAAAGCTTGACCTTCGTCAGAATGAACAATTCGGGCGGAAGCTAACCGAAGGTTATATATACAGTATATATATATTTTTTTTTCGCACAATAAAATTGTTTATATACAATTAAATATACAAAAATCTAATAAGTTTATTTAGATAGATATACTGTATATCACACATTCAAAACCTTTGTCTCCTGGCTTTTTTTATTGCAAATTCACCAATATCATCATCATAGGACAACTTCCGGCGCTACCTCCCGATTGATGCTCATGATGGCAAGCCCACTCAGACGTTCTTGTGCCATCGTTAACCCGAGGTACGTTTTAATTAGCTTCAACTTGGAGAAGCTCCTTTCAGTTGTGGCTACGGTCACTGGAAGAGTGACTGCAATTCTAAGAGCAATCCATAGGTTTGGATACAACTCTATCAGCCGCTTCTCGTGTATGTAAATCAGCAATTCCAGTGCAGTCATCTTCTGAGATGGCAGATCTGATGGCACACATTAGGCGTTTGTTTACATTTTAATTTTTCTGATTTTAACAACAAAAAAAATTGCTAGATTTTAAATGGAAATAAAATGAATGGCGCTAGAAGAGTTTTAAAAAATCAAAATTTGGCCCATTTTTATTTATTTCTGTTAATCATTCATTAAATAATATTTTATACCGCTCGCTGGGGGCTCTCCCGCCTCACGGGGCCCCACGCACGTGCGTGATCTGCCTAATGGAAGAGCCGGCGCTGTGTATATATATATATATATATATAACACACACACGGTGTTTCAGGAGGAAAGGTCAATACTTCGGGAGGTGATAGTATCGGTCATTGTTAGAAAAAAAAGTTCATATGAACATGTGTGTAATTCTGAATGGTTACGGAGATAGAGCTGTTTGAATCTGATCCGCGCGCAGCTCTTCCTCCCCCCGCGGTGGTCCCATTCAATGGCCACCAAGGTCTCCAGACCTCTCTCCGTTAGATTATTGTTTGTGTGGGTGGATGAAAAGTCAAGTTTACAAAAGAAAGGTGGATACACGAGACGAATTGCTCGCGCGCATTTTGGATGCTGCTGCCCGCATAAAGGAACGTCAAGATCAACTCAGACGAACAACACGCGATCTTCGCACACGAGTTGCAAAGTGCATTGAGATTAACGGTGGGATTTTCGAAAACGTATTGTAAACTGTAACAAATTTGTCATTTCTCTATCTGATACCATTCAAAATGACAATGTTTAAACATTAAATGTTAGACACAGTAATTGGTTTCTTTTTCTTAATTACCATTACCAATGCTTTTGTATTTGTAGATTCAAACAGCTCTATCTCCGTAACCATTCAGAGTTAGACACATGTTCATATGAACTTTTTTTCTTACAGTGACCGATACTATCACCTCCCGAAGTATTGACCTTTCCTCCTGAAACACTATATATATATATATATATATATATATATATATAGATATATATATATATATCAGTGGCGACTCGTGACATTTTTGTTCAGGCATGCAATGTTATGGAATGGAAGAAAAACATCCGCCTAACCCTCTTGCCCAAACTTTGCATATTGTTTACATAGAACTTAGCAAGTTAAAGGTGTTTTACAAACTTTTGGGGACCTCTTTGAAGGAAAGTTCATTTAATGTTAGGCTTAAATATGCGAACAAAAAATTAGACATATTTATATATAGTAGTTACGAATTGATCTAAAGAAAAAGATACAAATTTAAAATTTAACCTTAAATAATTGTGAAGCATTATTGAATTGAAATTCTGCTCTCCTAGTTTTCCTGCAAAATTCTTCGATGACCAAATTGTAAAAGTACTCTCGATTCTCCATAAGCTTCTTGAGGAAATTTTTTTCAATTGAAATTAAGGCAAGATTAGATACCTTTCTTCATTTGGGAACTCCGTAAATAACTTTTAATTCTTTTAAGCGCAGAAAATGATCGCTCAACACTTGCTGTCGATATTGGATAGTTAGAATCAAATTCGTCAATTTATATTTCCTTAAGACCTTTGTGCATTCGCTTTCCAGTAGATATTTTAGGAGCTCAGCAACATTCTTTTTGGCAAAAGATTTATGCGAATATAAAACACAATTCAGAACGGAGACGAGGAAACTCAAAAAATGAATTGTAGCTTCTTTTCAAAGATTCAAAAGCTCTCTCTGGGAAAGTAACATCATAGAACTCAAATTTTTTGCAATCTAAAAGCTCAATGAATTCCAATTTTTCCATTGAACTGAAACGCTCTTTCATTTGAAGAAGTATATTATCGAATATTTCATGAAATAGTTGACATACTTCTCTTGTGGAGAAAGACTGTTTCCTTTTACATACAGGTTCACCACATCTTTCTGTTATCAAGTCCCACATATCTGCAAATTTTGTATCCCTTATTTGTTTGATTTTTTTCATAGTGCTTTCAACGGTGATTGAGCTATACACAATATCCATAGATTTTGTTTGCAGCACATTAAATAGATATTCAGTAAAGGAAAAATTGAAGAAAATACTTCTAATAAAAAATTAAAATCGAAAGTATCGATACCAGCAAGCAATCCGCGTGCACTATTTTTGTTTTTTCATCAAATTTCTTTGGGTTTTCAAGAATGCTTTTTAAAAGATCTATTAAATCTTCTTTATTTTCCTTAACTCTTTCAACTAGACGAGATGAATAGTTCCACCGCGTGGAGCCAGTTTAGGGAAACGCTTTCCAACAACTTTGTCAAGCATTGAAGTTCGCTTAGTTGAAACTGCTGAAAAATGATGACAAACTTCCTAATACTGAAAAAAAATTATTACATTCGGAAATTTCAGCGACAGCTTGGGATAAAAACAAGGTTAAGTTTATGGGCGTAGCAGTGAAGAAAAATAGCCTCTGGTACAGTTTCTCTAATCTTTGTTGTACTCCATTAAGATCGCTCCCCATAACAGCAGCACCGTCGTAGGTTTGAGCAACTAATTTTTTCAAACAGCCCAGTTCACCTAGTTGCCTTATAGATAAATCAGAAATCGCTCCTGCACTCTATCATTGCTGACGTCATTGAATTTTATAAATCGTTCACAATCTCTCCATGTTTATTAACATAACGAACAACAGTAGAGAGTTGAGAAAAACAGCTGACATCAGATGTTTCATCTAATAAAATCGCCACATACATGCAGTCGATAAGCTCAGTTTTATTTGTTCTAACATAACTGCACTAATAGATTGAATTATGTCATTCTGAATAGCAGATGATGTTCCCTTAAAAACAGTCGCAGTTTTTAAATGGTTTTGAAGCTTTTCATCGAATTCTCCCATACAAAATACCAATTCAATATAGTTACCCCTATTGTCAGCGTTTTCTTCTTCATTGTGACCGCGAAATGCTAATTCTTGCATACCTAAAAAACATGTTATCCTAATCAAACGTTTCAAAATTTCTCGATCTTATTAACTTCTTCGTTATGTCTGGAAATGGCAACTGATTTCTGCTTGTCGAGTATTAAATCAATTCTTTCTGACTTTCCAAATGTTTTAAGATCAACAAATGCATTTATGTGAGCAAGAGATTTTTCATGGCGAGAAATTGCAGTATGTAAATTGTTTAAATCGTCGTATCCACGACTAACAGAATTCCACACAGAGTTATCTCTTGAAAATAGGAAACACGACCAACAGTACAATTTGTTATTTGAAATATTTCCACATAACCAGGGAACATCATCATACAGCTTAGGATTAAATTTCCTAGTGAAGCCTTTATTTTCTTTGCTTAAATTCAAATGTGGAATCGGTCTGCCATTATTCAATATGCGCTTTTTCTCATCAAAAGAGAGTGAGTAAAATCTTCTAGTCTTCAATTGATTAAACACATCGTCAGTCATTATGGGCACTACAATGCTATAATTTATTTAACTGATTATCCAAAATAATTAAAGCACAAAAGGGAACACCGAACACAAGTGGATGCTTGCGGCGGTGGTACTGGAAAGAAGCCTTGTCAGAATTGCCAGATGTTACTTTTGGTGAATGCACCTATAAAACTGAATGCATGCCGTATTATTTTCATAATTAAAAAAAATCAGAACAAAGCTTTTTAATTATTTTTAAAAAATATTAAGTAAATTTTCTAAGCATATTTTAAAACATATTGCCTTTTGAATTTAGCTATGAGGCTCAAAAAAAAAATCTTATGGATAGTGAGAAGTCTCCTTAAAAAATTGCCCAAGGCAAGGCGGTGTAAACAAAATCATGTCTTATTTCACTAGACAATTAAGAACATTTTTCTGTACCCAGACTGAATTAGTGAATGCGTTAGCTACAAGTATTTCGATCTGTGTACAGAAAAATGTTCTTAATTGTCTAATGAAATAAGACATAATTTTGCTTACGCCCAATAGCCAGTACATGCGTGATTGAAGCCTTAGAGTGACGGTCCAGTGTTTCCCAACCGGGGGCCATATGGCTCCCTGGGGGCCATGGCACATTTGAAGGGGGCCACAGGAAAATGTTATTTTGTAAAATAGAGTTAATCTGCATATTACCTACTGAAAATAATGCTTATGGGGGCCACGGGAAAAAATAAGGTTCCTAAGGGGGGCCATAAGCCAAAACCGGTTGGGAACCACTGCAGGCTTAGACTATTTTTAGTTTCTGAAAATTATTTTTGTCAATTATAATCCTTACTTAGATCTGAAAAGAGAATATATTTAACACATGCATTGCATGCGTTGCATTCATTAAGAAATCGCCACTGATATATATATATATATATATATATATATATATATATAATAAGGATGAATTTCACACTTAAACACATGAAATGAGTGAATGATGCAGACCCATAAGGAAAAAGAAAAAAATAACTCCCTGACGAGGTGTATTGTTGAATACACGAAATCTTTAAATAATTTTTTCTTCCTTGTGGGTTTGCATATATATATATATATATATATATATATATATATTTGGTATTGTCTCGCCCTTTGCACTGCAATATGCTGTATGTTGTCTTTGAGAGTTTTGCAATCTTGGTCTGGATGAAACTTACTTTGTTGAAGTTAGTTTACATTGATTCCTTCTTAGAGGTGGATGAAAAATATTCCACACACATTCGCTCGGGTTCTTCTCGAATGATTGGCTAGACCATGACAAAATTCTGATGTCTTCCCATGTTTGATCGGTGCGGGCGTAGTATAAGCCGAAACATCCTCATTCATAAAAAGACCTTCTGGAGAGCTAATTACTTTCATAAACAAAGAGGCGTTCCTCTTCAAGGATGGGATGTTTTTGACAGCTTTTACTCCTCCCTGTGGCCTAATCGTATATCCTAAACCGCGATAGAAGACTGCCGTGTGTTTCGGTGGCGTACAGGTGTTCTCATAAAAACTTTTTTTAGCTTCGCCTGAAAAGACTTCGATACCTAGCGTTACAGCATGTGCTTGAAATGTTTTTCACCACCCTCTTGATACGTAGGTGGAGAGGTGAACGCGTGTTCACGTTCACACGCTTTAGTCTTTCCTGTCCTGATCGCGATTCACGTAGCGATGCAACGCGTTTTGTAGTTCTTTAGTTCCTCTGAATACAGATCGGACATAGATTAGTCAGAGGATCGAGAAAGCTACAAATCTTTTGGGGAGAGTCGGCCGCTGAACCGTGGCCGTTCCCAGATTTCTCATCGTGACCTTGTCGTGAATATTTGCCGAAATGAAGCGTGTGAAGTGTGGTGAAATGTCCAGCATACCACTCGAAAGGGTTATATAGGATATAATGCTGAGTCCGGTTCCTTTTAGACCTAACATTAAGAAAATTCAAAGTTTTTGAGACGTGCTTAACTTTCCCGACACTCTTATAGTAAGACTTTTTCAAGTGCAGTTTTGTATACTTAAGTCTAAGGTATATGTACTTCAGAATTAAGAAGCCTAATTTGCCATTCTTCTTCGATCGACATTCCTTTAAATTTGAACTGAACTGAACAAACTCTCGTGGGTGTAGCCCTTCCTCTAATCCTCTATTAGCTCAAATTATAGTGGATTTGGCGAGCGTGTTTTCGCGATAGTATCGTAATGCGGCCAAGTTATTCAAAATTTCGAAAGAATGAAATTAGTATGGCATATTTCCCGCCCCCGAAAATATTCTGTCCATTTCCTGCTTACTGCGTAAACCGCTTACTCCAATAAACTTAATTATATATTTTTAGAACCACGTGGAGACGTTGTTGCGTATATTTACAATGTGAGAACCAAATGCTTTCAGGAATTTTTCGTATCTTACAGGAAATAGTTTCATAAAGCGAGACTGCTTGGCGCCCCGTTTCCTTTATGTATCAATACGGAGGTTTTTCAACTCTGCTCGGAATTTGAACGAACATGTACGATTATTTTACTGTAAAAAAAGTCGCGCGCACACAACACACACACACGAAGGAAGGCCTTGACAATGACACTTCAACCTAATGAACCTAATAAGAGGACTGGATATTATTAATACACACTCTTGTTGCGAGTTTTACTTTCAAAACACTCCGATTCGCGAAACTCGTTTTAAATAATTCGTGAAATCAAAGGAAGTTGTAAGTTGTAAAGTTTTTGAAAAGCATTTTTGTGTTAAAAGTTTTTAACTATATTTAAATGAAGCCCCGAATAAACATTTTTAAAGTCTGAACGTGTAGGCAGCGACACAGCTGGTTTTATTAATCTACATTTCACTCGAGGTGAAGATAAACGCGTTTGTACCGAAACGTTGACTTTATAACAATAAGAGTAAAACTATTTTGGAGTTTCATCATTAGCTCTTCATAATTTGTTGGACCACGAATTGCCACTCAAACACTTTATAAGAAGTTCGATTAATTCACATTATTTGATAATACCCACACGTTATCCCGATCCTAAAATTGGCAAAAGTTATCGTTGTTGTTATTAAAATGCTTATTACAGTCGTTATATTGTAACCTACGCGTGGATCCAATTATGTCGTGGCTCACAATTTTGCTGAATGTGGCACGTTGGTTCGAGTCCTTGTAGAAGGGCATTTCGAAGAATTGGCAATAAATCATTCGCCCGTTCTTCATTTTTGTTTTGTACCTTTTTACTTTCATTTATTTGGAAATATTATTAGGCAGTTATTTTATTCTCTCTCTCTCTCTCTCTCTCTCTCTCTCTCTCTCTCTCTCTCTCTCTCTCTCTCTCATTGTGTCACGTCGGCTGATGCGAAATCGTTAATAGGAATTATTCATTAGTCGTGTGTTGTCGAAAGGAAATGAGTACATGCATAGACAGCTTCACATCCTATCGTCTAAAACAAAGGTAAAAAAAGAAATATATATATATATGTATGCGTCTCGGTGGTGTACCAGCGCTGACTACGAATCCATCGGCCCTGGGATCTACAGTAGACCCGGTGCAGCAGGCGGCGCGCCGCAAAACCTAGCTGTTCATCCTTCCATACAATAAAGAAATTGGTTGGTAGATAAATGGGTACCTTGGGTAGTCTACTGGTTAAGACGCTGAGCTGGTGATGGGGCGTGGTTCAGATTGCACGTTAAACTATAGATCTAAGGTGGAGTTACAAGCTTGAACTTCGTCAGGAATCCTGACGAAGTTCGAGCTTGTAACCGACTCAGGATGAACAATTCGGGCGGAAGCAAAACCAAAGTTAACCAAGGCATGTATATATGTATATAATATATACTGTATATGTATATTTTTTTAAGTCAAATTTTTGATGTCTTAATGTTTGTATTGTTCCCCATAGAAATGAGTCATATTGAACACTCTTTTCCTTCCCGTGTAGTGAAACTATTAATAAATAGGTGTTCATTACGTTTGTGTCTATTTATAAAGTGTTATTCAGTGACATCACGTGACGTATCGTCACCTCATTACCTTCATGTCGATATTATATGTTTGACGGTCGTAATTGCTGCTTCCCACAAAAAAGTAGTTTATACTTCCTGGAGAAAACGCTTCCAGAAACTACAGAAGCAACAATATTTCGCTTAACCTCCGTTTTCTTATATATATATATATAATTTATTTATTTATATTATTATCGTGAGAAGGCGTGTTTAAAAACGTTGGCCCTGTCCTACCAAGAGGGCAAAATTTTTTAGAGGTTTCCACAAGCATTATTTTATTGGTAGATTTGTCGTACACTGATAAATTTGATGTTTTTTTTAAATTCTCGATTCGAATATGGGCAAGAGAATCGGATGGACCCAAAAGAAAAAAAGCCACTTTCATTCTTAATATCACCTTTTGTTAAGTTTTGTTTTAATATATATTTTTTAACTGTTTACTTGCATTTATGATGATCTAAAATTGTTTGTTTTTCCTTAATTCATTTAACAGAAAAACATTTCTTTCGCAAGTGGAAGTCCGGCACGAAAAGAGTGGGTGGTCCATCAAAAGTTTTTTTTTTTTTGTGTGTGTGTGTGTGTGTGTGGACAGACTGAAAAAGCTTTTTGAACACACGCATATATATATATATATATATATTATATATATATATATAATATATATATACAGGGTGTTTGAAAACTTTCTGTACAAATTGTAATGGGGGATAGGAAAACACCAAGACAAACCCTTTTCGGCTATATTGGTGGAGCTGGTACATAAATGAATGAAAACAAGTGTACACGGCATGTTTATTTAAAGAAGGTGCTCAAAGTTGCGACCGGTAGCATCAATGCATGCCCGACAGCGTCGAAGCATTGACCGACGTACACGTCGAAAGATTCCCGACATTTCGGGAACAGTTCCAGCGGGGACAGCGATTCTTGCTACGAGGTCTTCTTCTGAGTAAATGGGAGTCTCGTACACGAGGTTCTTCATGTGTCCCCACAGGAAGAAATCGAGGCATGTTAAATCGGGCGATCTCGGTGGCCAGGCTACGGGCCCACCCCGGCCTATCCATCGGTCCCCAAAAGTGGCGTTCAGATAATCCCGCACATCGTTGCTGGAGTGTGCTGGGGCCCCGTCGTGTTGAAACCACATTCGTCTACGAATAGCCACGGGAACATCTTCCAGCAGTTCCGGCAACGTTTCTTCAAGAAATATCAGATAAACCCGCCCGTCGAGTCGGGCAGGCAGCAGGTACGGCCCAATCAACTTGCCATGGACGATACCCGCCCAAACATTGACGGCGAACCGTTCTTGATGAGCATGCACCCGTGTAGCATGTGGATTTGCGTGCGCCCACACGTGAGAATTATGCATGTTAAACACACCCTCACGTGTGAAACAGGCCTCATCTGAGAACAGCACATAAGCCGGAAAATTAGGCTGCACCGCTGTCTGCTGCAGAAACCAGCGTGCGAATTCCACACGAAGAGGGTAATCCCGAGGTTGTAATGCCTCGACTCTCTGACGATGAAACGGATGTAACTGCTGCTCGTGCAACACTCCAGACGAGGTCGTGGTTCACACCGAGGATACGTGCAACACCTCGTGCGCACGTTTCTCTCCCGACCAGTGTCATGCATGTTTGCATGGAATGTTCCAGTTTCTCGCAGTCGCCGATGCAAATGCGCAAACGTTTGGTGGTTTGGCACACGTTTGTTTGGGAAGCGCTGTCGGTACAACCTCACAGCAGCTCTTCCGTTTCCATTGGCAGCCCCATATACCATATGCATGTCAGCCATCTCAGCAGTCGTGAAGCGCTCCATGTTACGCGTACTACGTCCGATTTAAGAATGCCCGCGGCAAGCGCGAGTCTAGCCCACTTCACCTTTTAGCCAATTGCAACGGCGCTCTCTCGCCCGGAATGGTGACGTCAGCGGACATACACTTATAGACGAAAAGGGTTTGTCTTGGTGTTGCCTATCCCCCATTACAATTTGTACAGAAAGTTTTCAAACACCCTGTATATATATATATATATATATATATATATTATATAATATATATATATATATATATCAACACACACACACACGAGGGCCACTCAATATATTTTGCCTCACTTTTTTTTTTCCCAAGTTTCCTTGTAAGTTCCCAAAATTTTGTACACAAGTAGCTACATACCTTTCTTCAAGTTTTTATTTTCCACATAGTTTCCTTTTCTACGGCTTTCCTCCACCTCGAAACAAGGGCCTTTATTCCTTCCTGGTAAAAGTCCGCTGGGTTCCGCTGGAACCTCCTCAACAACCTCATCGTCACTCTGAAACTTTCTTCCACGAATAGCATCCTTCATTGGCCCAAACAAATGGATGTCTGAAGGTGCCAGATCCCGGCTGTATGGAGGGTGAGGTAACAGTCAAGCGCATTTTTGTGATGGCCTCTCTTGTTTGCAAACTGTTGTGTGGTCTTGCGTTATCGTGCAAAAGAAGGACGTCTTCCAGTTTTCTCTCCGGTCGAACTCGCTTTATACGTCTCTGGAGTCTCTGTAGGGTAGCAATATATGCCTCTGAGTTGATTGTTTGTCCTTTCTTCATAATGTCCAACAGAATCACCCCTTTCATGTCCCAGAAGATGGTGGCCATAACCTTTCGTGCAGAGGGAGCCATTTTGAACTTTTTCTTGAGTGGGGAGTCCGCGTGATGCCACTCCATGGATTGGCGTTTTGTTTCAGGTTCAAAGTGGTGTACCCAAGTCTCATCCCCAGTCACAGTTCGTGAAAGGAAGTCATCCTCTTCTGTCTCGTGTCGAACCAACGACTCGGAAGCAATTTCTTTTCTTTGGGTTTTGTGATCTTGTCAGTCAGTTCGCGAGGAACAAACTGTGAACACACCTTTCAGTATCTCAGTTGCTGAATTATCATATTCACACTTCCTTCACTTATTCCTAGCTCCAGTGATAGCTCCTTGTATGTGACGCGCTGATTTGATCGAATGATGGTGTTAGCACGTTGCACAGTGTGAGATGTCACAGCCGATGCCGGGCGACCACTGCGTAGCTCATCATCGAGGCTGGCTCTCCCTCTCTCCGATGATTTCCCACGTTTAAACGAGCGTCCAACTGTGCTTCGATCAACAACAGCATCTTCGTAGAGTTTGTGAATATTTCCAACTGTTTCCTTCTCTGCGGTTAAGAACTCGATAACAGCTGTCTGTTTACGACGCACATCACTGTCAGACGCCATTTTCGAAACTGCGTTAACCATCGGTTTTATACAAGGAGGCGAGGTTCAAACTGGAAAAATCCGGTAATGTGAAGCGCAGAAAGCTCAAACTTACGGCCCAAAAGACATTTCAGCCCCATGGCCTATTATTTAGCTAAGAAAAAAGGGTGAGGCAAAATATATTGAGTGCCCCTAGTGTGTATATATATATATATAATATATATATATATATATATATATATAATGTGTGTGTGTGTAAAATGTGGTGATGATGATGCGCATCGGTCGTGTAATAGTTAGCATCGCTGACTACAAATCGGTGGTCGGTGAGAGCAGGCGACGCGCAGCTTACCCAACTGTTCATCCTTCCGTAAAATAAATACCCTAGGTAGCCTAGTGGTTAAGGCGTTTGGCTGCTGATCGTAAGATCGAGTCCGGGAAAGGACTTTTTAATTTCTGATCGCCCGTGGTGGGTTGTGGTTCGGATTTTACGTTAAGCTGTAGGTCCAAGGTAGAGCATCAAGCTTGACCTTCGTCAGAATGAACAATTCGGGCGGAAGCAAAACTAAGGTAGTCAGGGTATGATATATATATATATATTATATGCAAATAACTGCAATGACCGCGCAGTATATAAATGAATAGAAACGACATAAGTATTAAGGAACGTTTCTGCACACGAGGAGGAGAGATAACGAAATAATGAAAAATGAGGCGAACCGCCTGGGAATCGAACCCAGGGCCTTCCAATTGCCGGTCGGACGCTCTACCATTATGCTACGGACCTCACTCAATCACAAATCGAAATTCTCCAAATAGGCAGAAACCAATGCCCTCAGAGAGCACCCTCGCAAATCGTGAATATGCGCAAATAACTGCAATGACCGCGCAGTATATAAATGAATAGAAACGACATAAGTATTAAGGAACGTTTCTGCACACGAGGAGGAGAGATAACGAAATAATGAAAAATGAGGCGAACCGCCTGGGAATCGAACCCAGGGCCTTCCAATTGCCGGTCGGACGCTCTACCATTATGCTACGGACCTCACTCAATCACAAATCGAAATTCTCCCAAATAGGGCAGAAACCAATGCCCTCAGAGAGCACCCTCGCAAATCGTGAATATGCGCAAATAACTGCAATGACCGCGCAGTATATAAATGAATAGAAACGACATAAGTATTAAGGAACGTTTCTGCACACGAGGAGGAGAGATAACGAAATAATGAAAAATGAGGCGAACCGCCTGGGAATCGAACCCAGGGCCTTCCAATTGCCGGTCGGACGCTTACCATTATGCTACGGACCTCACTCAATCACAAATCGAAATTCTCCCAAATAGGGCAGAAACCAATGCCCTCAGAGAGCACCCTCGCAAATCGTGAATATGCGCAAATAACTGCAATGACCGCGCAGTATATAAATGAATAGAAACGACATAAGTATTAAGGAACGTTTCTGCACACGAGGAGGAGAGATAACGAAATAATGAAAAATGAGGCGAACCGCCTGGGAATCGAACCCAGGGCCTTCCAATTGCCGGTCGGACGCTCTACCATTATGCTACGGACCTCACTCAATCACAAATCGAAATTCTCCCAAATAGGGCAGAAACCAATGCCCTCAGAGAGCACCCTCGCAAATCGTGAATATGCGCAAATAACTGCAATGACCGCGCAGTATATAAATGAATAGTTATATACTGCGCGGTCATTGCAGTTATTTGCGCATATTCACGATTTGCGAGGGTGCTCTGAGGGCATTGGTTTCTGCCCTATTTGGGAGAATTTCGATTTGTGATTGAGTGAGGTCCGTAGCATAATGGTAGAGCGTCCGACCGGCAATTGGAAGGCCCTGGGTTCGATTCCCAGGCGGTTCGCCTCATTTTTCATTATTTCGTTATCTCTCCTCCTCGTGTGCAGAAACGTTCCTTAATACTTATGTCGTTTCTATTCATTTATATACTGCGCGGTCATTGCAGTTATTTGCGCATATTCACGATTTGCGAGGGTGCTCTCTGAGGGCATTGGTTTCTGCCTATTGGGAGAATTTCGATTTGTGATTGAGTGAGGTCCGTAGCATAATGGTAGAGCGTCCGACCGGCAATTGGAAGGCCCTGGGTTCGATTCCAGGCGGTTCGCCTCATTTTTCATTATTTCGTTATCTCTCCTCCTCGTGTGCAGAAACGTTCCTTAATACTTATGTCGTTCTATTCATTTATATACTGCGCGGTCATTGCAGTTATTTGCGCATATTCACGATTTGCGAGGGTGCTCTCTGAGGGCATTGGTTTCTGCCCTATTTGGGAGAATTTCGATTTGTGATTGAGTGAGGTCCGTAGCATAATGGTAGAGCGTCCGACCGGCAATTGGAAGGCCCTGGGTTCGATTCCCAGGCGGTTCGCCTCATTTTCATTATTTCGTTATCTCTCCTCCTCGTGTGCAGAAACGTTCCTTAATACTTATGTCGTTTCTATTCATTTATATACTGCGCGGTCATTGCAGTTATTTGCGCATATTCACGATTTGCGAGGGTGCTCTCTGAGGGCATTGGTTTCTGCCCTATTTGGGAGAATTTCGATTTGTGATTGAGTGAGGTCCGTAGCATAATGGTAGAGCGTCCGACCGGCAATTGGAAGGCCCTGGGTTCGATTCCCAGGCGGTTCGCCTCATTTTTCATTATTTCGTTATCTCTCCTCCTCGTGTGCAGAAACGTTCCTTAATACTTATGTCGTTTCTATTCATTTATATACTGCGCGGTCATTGCAGTTATTTGCGCATATTCACGATTTGCGAGGGTGCTCTCTGAGGGCATTGGTTTCTGCCCTATTTGGGAGAATTTCGATTTGTGATTGAGTGAGGTCCGTAGCATAATGGTAGAGCGTCCGACCGGCAATTGGAAGGCCCTGGGTTCGATTCCCAGGCGGTTCGCCTCATTTTTCATTATTTCGTTATCTCTCCTCTCGTGTGCAGAAACGTTCCTTAATACTTATGTCGTTTCTATTCATATATATATATATATATATATATATATATATATATCCTTTGGTTAGCTTTCGCCCGAATTCTTCATTCTGACGAAGGTCAAGCTTTTCACTCCACCTTAGACCTACAGTTTAACATGGAATCCGAACCACGCCCCACCATCACCCCAGCGCCTTAAGTACTAGGCCACCCGGGGTACCCATTTATCTACCAACCACTTTCTTTATTTTGCGGAAGGATGAACATCTGGGTTTTGCTGCGCGCCGGCTGCCGTCACCGGATCTCGAACCCGGGGCCGATGGACTTGTAGTCAGGGACGCTAACCACTATACCACCGATATATATAAACGACGCTTGTGTAGAAGAGCGTCCGCAGTAAGAAGCTTCCATCCAATGGAGATGTACTACGTCGGCTTTTCTGTCTCACAAACAGTAAGAAAACATTGAAAGAAGCATCCAACATAGTTTATGCTGAAATTTTTGAGATTTGGGACAAGGCGAAAATACCCACCAGAGCCAAACAGCATGTACTAACGAAAATTAAAAAAATGTATGAGAACTTCAGATCACTTCAAAACTCAAAATCAAACCGTAATCAAAATCAAATTTAAAAAGAAACTGAATTCCAAGATAGTTTAGATAACCTTCTTGATATAGCTCACGCAAATGCTTTACAAATGATGTCAAATGAGGAAGATAGATAATTCCTACAAGCTCAGAGAGAAAAGGGAGGCGAGGTTACATGACTGATATTGATAAGAAACTGGTCACTAAGCAAATGCGAGAACGGAAAAGAGATGAAAGACAAGCTGCACTAAAAGAAGCCGAGGCATTGCGAAAGAAATTGTCATCAGCTGTTGTTCAGTTCACTGGTAGCAGTTCAAGCAGTAGTAGTGATGAGCAACCAGAGCCAGGCACATCGTACACTCCTGAAATGACATCCAAACCTTCAATAGCACAATATCAAGTAAGTGTAAGCGCATCGTAACACCTGATCTGGCAATGGCATTAGATCGAACAAAAACAAGTTATCATAGTGCTGTTATGGTGCTTTCAGCTGCTGCAACTTCTCTTGGACATGACATTGACAAACACCTTTAAATGGGAGACCCAAAATGGGTGCACACACACACACACACACACACACACACACACACACACACACACACTTCTACATTACTGTACAGTCTTTACAGCCACACCTACACTTTTCCTCCTAAGTATGTATGTTGTAATGTATAAGGTTGTAAATTGTGACTTGGTCCGCAATTGATATGGACCGTGACTTATTTTTGGTTGGCAAGGTACTGGTATTGATGGATACCGTAATGAAATTGACTGGATTCTTTGAATCTGTTATATTTGCATGTCGGTTATAAATAGACATAGAGCGTAACATATTTGCGGATAGTAGTCTATTATGACTTGATCCTCTGGATCCAGAGATTCTATCTTTAGTTTTAAATTGATAATTAATTAGTTTTAAATTGATAATTATTTACTTTTGTAAAAATTGGTCGTTGCCAATGTACAGGCAGTTTTTACATAGTGGAGCCACCTCGATGGGCCGAAGTGGCCCCTAGTGTGCCCACTATAAAAATTTCTTATGTTCTTATGTTGTTTTGAGCAGTACTCTACAGAGGGCGAGGAGTGCCGTACGCCAAAAAGTTGCAGATGACATTAAGCAAACCTTTACCTCTGACGTTCCGCTTACCATTTATTGGGATGGTAAAGTAATGCAAGATATAACAGGTGATGAAAAAATAGATAGGCTAGCTATTCTTGTATCCGGTGGAGGAAAGTCTAAGCTTCTAGCAGTACCCAAACTTGTTTTTGGAGAAGACTGAAAAATTGCAGAAGCAGTTCTAGAATGCTTAGACGATTGGAATTTGCAAGAATGTATTCAAGCATTGTGTTTTGATACTACCGCTAGCAATACTGGCAAAAAAAAGGCGCTTGCATGATAATCGAAAGCAAGCTTGATAGAAAACTCCTTTCTTTGGCTTGTCGCCATCATATTAATGAAATTGTGATATCAGACGTCTTCCAGAAGTGTTACGGTGATTGAACGGGACCGGATATATTACTTTTCAAACGTTTCAAGATTTGCTGGAAACAAATGGATGATAAAAGATCTGAAGCTGCCAATACAAACATGCCGTGGAAAGCAGAAATCCTCAAACTGTACGAAACACAGCTTGCCAAAAGTCACCCAAGAGCCGATTATCACGAACTTCTTGAATTATCAATTAATTATTTAGGTGGTGGTCTATCAGGAGTAGTACTGTATATTTTCGTCAACCTGGGGCTTTACATCGCGCTAGGTGGATGTCGCGAGTGATTTATGCCATCAAAATTGTATTGTTTCGCTTGCCTTTTTTGATGATGGCATGACTTTGCAAGTGAAACGGCAGATGGTTCAGGCATTGAAAGACCTGGTTCAGAAATACCAGAAAAACGAATTGCTTTTGACCACACTCATGATGACCCACGAGAGAAAAGTCTGGCGGACTTTGTCACAAGCTCAAGTCGCTCCTTTGAGAAATTGTCCCTTTAATCGACGTTTCTCGAGGTAGATCCTGCAGAATGGGATAACAGGGACGACTATAAATTAGCTAAGGAATATGTTAAAACTGAGTGTTGTAAACGATAATGCAGAGAGAGTGGTCTCATTAATTCAGAGTTTCAGCAGTCATCTCAAAAAACGAAGAACAACTGCAGTACCTTCTTCAAGTCGTGGAAAAACACCGAGAGCAGTTTCCAGAGGCAAATAAATCAATGATAAAGACAGGAAGCACATCACCCTCATGAGTTAACATTAAAAAAAATGGATTAGGCCTATTGGGGATACCACCTAAAAAAAACGCGCCTTTTGCAGTTACCTCCTAGGTGGTGCGGAAAAACTACACATTTCAGAGTCTGTCCGCACTACTACATATTATGGAATCCGGCTGAAACTTCAATCGAAACTTCCTATCGACACGCATAACAAATTCCAGGGGTGAGACTTAAGAAAAGAAAAGATTTATTTTTCACCCCTATGAGCCTGGGCCGGTCTAAATTATATATACTAGGCCGGGTACCCGGCGTTGCCCGGGTTAAGTTTAGCTACCCCCCGGGTACCTAAACCCCCCTTTATTCAACTTAGGAGCTAACCCGGTCCCTCATTAGCCCCACCCCTCCCCATTAACCCCAACCCTTTTACCATTACTTCCCAGGATAAATTTCACAAACAGACAGGCTAAACTACAGAAAAGAACGCAGCCGTGAAAATTTTGAGCTTCACATTGTGTCAAGATTTCTGAATCTGATTAGATATCCCCCAAAACTCCTCCGACCAAATAATTGAACTCCCAATTACTGTCGGTTCAATTATTTGGTCAATAAAACTATAGAAAAGAACACAGTCATGAAAATCTTGAGTTTCACATTGCCGCCCGTAATTTCTGAGTGTGACGGACGGACAGCTCTCTTATTATAGTATAGACTAGTACAGTTCCCGTCACTTCGCTGACGGTTAGACAGGCTAAACTACAAAAAAAGAACCCAGCCGTGAAAATTTTGAGCTTCACATTGTGTCAACATTTCTGAATCTGGTATCTCCCAAAACCTCCTCACCCCATTCATACAACTTGGGGATAACCCCCTCCCCCATTACCCCCACCCCTCCCCATTACCACACCCATCCCCATTACCCCCACCCCCACCCTTCCGCCCACCCCAACCCTTCCCCTCACTCCCACCCTTCCCTCACTCCCACCCTTCCCCTCACTCCCACCCTTCCCCCCACCTCACCCTTCCCCCCACCCTCACCCTTCCCCCATTGCTAAACTACAGAAAAGAACACAGTCATGAAAATCTTGAGCTTCACATTGCCGCCCGTAATACAATTTCTGAATTTTTTTTCTCACAATTTTTTCTAACAATTTCTGAAAGTGTGACGGACGGACGGACAGACAGACGGACAGACGGACGGACAGCTCTCTTATTATAGTATAGATTAGGGTGTCACTTAACCCTTTATGGCACAACTTTTTTGTAGGGTTAAGTCTAAATGCGTGTATTTGAAATGTTAAATAGATGCAACATGGTACCATAAAGGGTTAATTGTATGGTAAGAACTGAACCATGAAGTTTCGGTCTGACCCACTAGAAATGTGACATTGCATGTAAAAACGCTGATTATGAAGTTTCATGAGAAAATATTAATATTTAGAGGTCGCTCAAGGCCATTAAAATTTTGATGACGCGTCGTTACTTTTCCTAAATTGAAATGCGCTTCCTTTCTATGCCTCACCCAAGTATCATTTCAGTTGCCATCAAATCTTCAGGCTCTGTCCTTTTTCCTTCATTTACATATAAAAAAGACGATAAGAGAGGCTTCGTCAATGGCAATTGAAAAAATTGAGGAGTTTTGGAATCGTGCCCGAATTCCAACTCAACACAATCAGAAAACTGGAAAAACTCTTCTCACGATGGAAAGCATTGAAGAAAAATGCATCCCGCAAGACAGAAGTACAGGCTAAGAATGAGAACATGTTCAAGGACTGTTTTCACGACCTCTTTGATATCGCTCATGCAAATGCCCTCGACATAATCAAAATGGAGGAAGATAAGCAGTTTCTCACTGCTTAGTGTGAAAAATGCCGTCGTGAAACAATGTCTTCTGTTGATATTGTGCTACATCAGAAGGAGGCAAAGAAGGAGAAACGTGTGTTGAGCGAACAAAGTCGAAAGCGAAAGGCAGAACAAAGCAAGGATTCATTGTTAGATTCTGTTACATTAGAGAGCAGCAGTTCATCGACGTTTGAGGAAGAGGAATCAGAACCTGAAGCTGTTCCTGAAGCAGTTCTAGATCGCTGTAAAGTATCTGATCGTGCTGCTACTATGATTATTGCGGAGACTGCGAAAAGTCTCAGCCATGGCATCCCTGATCTTGCTGTGAATCGAGAGACCATCCGACGTGAACGAAAGAAGCAAAGGGAGGCACTCTCTATGACCATCATGAAAAACTTCAAGCCGAATGTACCTCTTACTGTACAGTGTACACTGGGATGGTAAATTATTACCGGAAATTACTGGAAAGAAAAAAAATGATCGTCTTCCTGTCATAGTAAGAGGTCAGGGAGTACATCAGCTTCTTGGAGAATACTGCTGTATACACTGTACATTTATTCATTAACATATTCTGCTTGTATGCTATTATTTCTGATTCCATATTTAAATACATATAATCAATATCTGACATGGTAATCATAATTTAATCATATTCAACTGTGGCAAACAAATTAAAATTTTAATCAACATTTTTAAGCCATGTAATCATAATAAAAAATGTTAATCATAATCATACATTTTTTGAGCCCACTAATCATAATCAATTCATCATCAACATTTTTGCAAATCCACTAATCATAATCAAATCAAAATAAAAAAAATTCGCACCCCACTAATCATAAGCAAATCATAAGCAAATTTTGTAATCAGCCCCATGTCTGGTCATATCTATGACTAGTGTTGATGGACAAGAGAACCCCCAAAGCGTGTGGTTGTTGACCTGGATACTGTGAAAGAAAAAAGCTTGAAAAACTTTGTAACAAAAAACACAAAATCATTGTTCACGAAGCTCATCCTCCCAGATGAATTCTTGGAGAAAACTGCTGAGCAATGGGAAGAGGATACCCATTACTAGACTCCGAAAGAGACTATAAAAACTCTAACTGTAACAAATGACTTCGCTGAACGTGTTGTTGTTCTCATCCAGGATTTTTCTGGATATCTAACCAAAGATGAAGAACAACTCCAGTTTCTTCTCCAGGTTGTTGAAGACCATCGGAAGCATCGCTCATGGGGACAAAAGCATACCTTGAGTGGAAATAATGATTAATCATAATAATTATGGTACTGTCTGATGTTAATGCACTTTAGCTTAATATTATGATAATGTCTTGTGCACTTCCTGCTAATGCAGGAACATAATAAATTGTTTAAATACATTTGAAAATTGTTTATATTCACACACTCTGAGAATCTCGTATCCAATACTTCGAAGCCGTTGAGCGACCTCTAAAAGTGTTTTTAACATCATATGGCATACTTTCATGGAATCAGAGCACGGAAACTTAAAAGTTGAAAAAATAAGTGACACCCTATATATATATATTATATATATATATATAATAATATTATATATTAATATATATAATTATATTAGTGGTGGACCGGATATCCGCATCCGCATCATTTTTAACATCCTCACTTCTGACTGCGGATATTACCTCTAATAAATTATGCAATTTACAATTAAATTAGCTTATAAAGTAGCTTATAAGGCCCAGTCATGCACATTTCCTGTAAAGTATTAATTATTAATGAACAAAAATATATATTAAACCTCAAAATATAAATACGTGGTAACACAGAAAATTGAATGAAAGTTGTTTCATTCAATTTTCTGTGGCTGAAACTCTCGAGAAAGTTATTATTTTTATAATCATGAAAACATTAATATTAATTTTAATTCTTATGCATTGCCTGCCATAATAGTAATATCATGAAATTTGAAAAATTATGTCATATATTTATAATTTTACATTATATTGATAGATTAACTAAATATCCGCATCCGCGGATATTGAAATTAAAGATCCGCATCAGCAGTTGTTGAAAAACTGACATCCGGTCCACCACTAATATATATATATATATATATATATATATATATATTATATATATATATATATACACACACACACACACCTATGTTTTCGTCGATGGTCATGAAGTTACATTACCTCCTACTCGTGATCTTATTTTTTAAAAATTTCTAATCATTTACGCTGCGTTAAGATAAGGAGGGGGTTTTAATAAAAAGTAAAGAGCGCTTTTTTACCTTATGATTATTTTTTTGAGTTTCATTTGCGTGGAAGACTGTGACGAGTAGACAGATGAAGGAACTGAGTTTTGGGGGCACTGAAAGCCCCAATCAGATATAGTAGAAAGATCAGAGGTCAGGTGTGCCATAGCCGTCTCACGCGAAGCATGGAGTGATTGTTAAGAGTGACGCTTTGTGAAGCGAGTGGAGAAGTGAAGGATGATTCATCGGCACAGGAGTGAATAGGACAGGAAGTGTGCGACTTAATAAATCATTGAAAACTAAAAGGAAGAGTGGTTGACAAGACAGAACCCTGAGGAACACTACAATTAATACTAATAGCTTTATGAGAAGAACGATGGGCATCTACAACCGCAGCTACAGATCAGCCCGAAAGGAAATCAGAGATGAAGTCACAGATCGAAGGATAGAAACCGAAGGAGAGCAGTTTGGAAATTAAGCAATTGTGCCAGATTCTATCAAAAGCTTTTGATGTCTGCGCAATAGCAAAGGTTTCACCAAAATCTCGAAATGAGGAGGATGAACAAGAGTCAGTGAGATGTGCAAGAAGATCGCCAGTAGAGCGTTCCTGCCTTCTTTGGGACAGAGTGAATGATGGCGAACTTCCAGCAGGAAGGAAAGCACCAGATGAAAAACATAGACGAAAGTGTTTGCCTTGGTTGGATGTCACCACAGAAGCTCGTCTGTGTGTATATATATATATATATATATATATATATATTATATATATATATGATGAATAAAACCACGAAGGAAAGGAAACACAGAATGGTGCTCAAGCGCTTTCGTCTAATGACATCCTCAGGAACGAAAGCGCTTGAGCACCATTCTGTTTCCTTTCCTTCGTGGTTTTATTCATCATAAATATTTTTCACGTGTTACCTTCGTGAAATAATTTTCATATATAATATATATAATATATAATTATTATATATATATATATATTATAATATATTATATATACAGTATGTCCCACAAAAAAGTACACCCAACTTTAGATTGTACTAACTCCTCCAAAAATTGAGATATTTTGGATGTTTGTTTGATTTAATATAGCAAATTATTCTTTGTTAACGTTCAAATTTATTCATGTTTAAACGAATTAGTATTTAAGCATCTGCTTTTAACTGAAGGGTACAAAAAAATGGATTGCGCAAAATTGGTCAATGAAAAAATAATGTGTGTGCTATCGATGTAATGAAAAGACAAATACATAATAATAGATACTTTAACATAATTTTAATAAGATACAAAGCAGATTTTTCTTTATTCCTTATTACAAAAGTTATGCTTAGTTTCGTTTTCTTTCAACATGACCGCCATTCCTATCGATACAAATCTGGAGTCGAGCTCTCATCTTCCCCATCACTCTTTTGATAAGATCTGGATTGTCTTTTAACAAGTTGATTTCAGCTGTGATGCGAGTCCTCAAATCATCTAAATTGATAGGTTGTGATGCAAATACTCTATTTTTCAAATGACCCCATAAAAAGTAATCACGGGATCAAGTCAGGGCTTCTGGGAGGCCATTTAATGTCATGGCCTGTAGCAATTACTCTTTGGTGGAAGACTTCCTGCAAGCGTTCCTTCACAATAACTCTCCTGTGAGCAGGAGCTCCGTCTTGCACCCACCAAATACGATGGGTGGGTATTTGGTGGGTGCAAGACGGAGCTCCTGCTCACAGGAGAGTTATTGTGAAGGAACGCTTGCAGGAAGTCTTCCACCAAAGAGTAATTGCTACAGGCCATGACATTGAATGGCCTCCCAGAAGCCCTGACTTGATCCCGTGTGATTACTTTTTATGGGGTCATTTGAAAAATAGAGTATTTGCATCACAACCTATCAATTTAGATGATTTGAGGACTCGCATCACAGCTGAAATCAACTTGTTAAAAGACAATCCAGATTTGTATCGATAGGAATGGCGGTCATGTTGAAATAAAACGAAACTAAGCAAAACTTTTGTAATAAGGAATAAAGAAAAATCTGCTTTGTATCTTATTAAAATTATGTTAAAGTATCTATTATTATGTATTTGTCTTTTCATTACATCGATAGCACACACATTATTTTTTCATTGACCAATTTTGCGCAATCCATTTTTTTGTACCCTTCAGTTAAAAGCAGATGCTTAAATACTAATTCGTTTAAACATGAATAAATTTGAACGTTAACAAAGAATAATTTGCTATATTAAATCAAACAAACAGATCCAAAATATCTCAATTTTTGGAGGAGTTAGTACAATCTAAAGTTGGGTGTACTTTTTTGTGGGACATACTGTGTATATATATATTAGTGGTGGACCGGATATCCACATCATTTTTAACATCCGCATCCGCACTTCTGACTGCGGATATTACCTCTAATAAATTATGCAATTTACAATTAAATTAGCTTATAAAGTAGCTTATAAGGCCCAGTCATGCACATTTCATGTAAAGTATTAATAATTATTAATGAACAAACAAATATATAAACCTCAAAATATAAATACCTGGTAACACAGAAAATTGAATGAAACTTGTTTCATTCAATTTTCTGTGGCTGAAACTCTTGAGAAAGTTATTATTTTTATCATAATGAAAACATTAATATTAATTTTAATTCTTATGCATTGCCTGCCATAATAGTAATATCACAAAATTTGAAAAATTATGTCATATATTCATAATTCTATATTATATTGATAGATTAACTAAATATCCGCATCCGCGGATATTGAAATTAAAGATCCGCATCCGCAAATGTTGAAAAACTGACATCCGGTCCACCACACACACACAGGGCCGGATTAAGACCTTTAGAGGCCCTAAGCACTTAAAAGATTTTGGTGCCCCATATATATGTAATTCAAAATATAAACAAAAATAAACCATAAAATAAAATTTTATTTTTTGAAATGAAACAAAACTTACAGTAACATGGAAAATAATGTTTATTTTTGTATACTTCCACTTCATTTATATTTGAAAAGTTTTCTCCTACTTTTTTTAATTGCAAAGTCTTTGATCAGATCCTCAAAACTAATCTTACGTAATACATCTGCTTCTATACTTAGTAGAGATAAGGCATCCAGCCTGCCTTGTTGCATAGTTGTTCTGTTGGTATTTTTAATATACTTCAACTGAGAAAATGAACGCTCAGCTGAGCAATTTGTGACCATTAATGTTAAAAATATACGAAAGGCAATTTCTACATTTGGGAAGGCACACTCAATATTGTCTTCTACAATTATTTTATAAAGTTCAGCATGACTGAATCTTGTTTTTACATTTTTTTTTGCACTGAACTTATGGCACACATATGAGTGAAACTGCTGAAGCTCAGCAGAGAAATTAGTGTTCAAGTCCTCTGGGTAAGCATCAATCATCTTTTTACAACCCTGAGAATACCTTTCAATTTCAGTAGATGATGAAGTGGTGACATTATGTGGCACATCACTTAGAAAAGAAAATCTCTGCTATTTCTTTGTATATCTCTCCTCTTCTTCTCATCTCAGTTTCAAGTTTGTCAACAATTGTGTAAAAGGTGGTGATAAGAAATTTATCTCTGGCATTCAGATATACTTCTGGTGCATCTCCGTCATTGGGTACCTTCTTTCTGATACGTTTGCGAGTTTGAGCTGCCTTGTAATCAACATCTGGTAGCATTTCCTTTGTAGCTGCTTCATATCTTTCAAATTCATCTCGTGAAGTGCACAGTTGGTCAGCTAATGATCCATACAGATCTGCACATGTTTTTAAGTTCACATCCTTATTCTGTAGAACTTTGCTTACTCTATGAAAATTTTGCAAAATCTCATCCCAAAAATTCAACATAAAAACGAATTCTAGCTCTTGCATCTTATTTGCAATATTATTTGCTTCTCTTCTAGTGTCTCCCTTTTGTGACTGGTCTTCAGCTATACATTCTAACGCTTCTAAAATTTTAAGGAAAGATTTCAAAATTGCTGCTGTTGCCATAGCATGTGCCTCCCATCTGGTATCAGAGAGGGATTTTAAGACACTTTCATTTCCAATACAACCTTTAAGAATTTCCCACCTGCTGGTTGAGGCTAAAAAAAAGTATAGAGCAACTGCACTGTAGAGAAGAAATTAACCGCCTCTTGACAGCAGTCAACAGCACTTCGGCCTACCAGATTTAGTGAATGGGCTGCACAGGGCACATATATAGCAAACTTGTTTTTTCTAAAATTTTTTGCTGCATCCCCTTATAACGCCCAGACATGTTGGCAGCGTTGTCGTAAGATTGACCCCTACATTTTGAAAAGTTTAGCTTACAAACTTCACGTAAGTACTGCAACACCTGATTTGCCATTTCCTCACCAGTATGGCTTTTCATTTTCAGAAAGGTTAAAAAGCGTTCAATAGGCTGTCCATCTTTTAAGTACCTAAGTACAACACTTAACTGATCGATATGTGATAGATCTGGTGTTGAATCAACTGACAAACTAAAATAACCAGAAGATTTTACTTCGTCAACAATGAGTGCGTGGACCTTTTGAGCCATTAGTTGAATGAGTTCCTCACAGGTGGTTTTGGACAGGTAAGAAGGATTTCCTTTGCCAGAATTTCCATATTTCAAAATGTGACCTGCTAAAAATGGATCAAACCGGCTTATGAGCTCAAGCAGCCCTAAAAAATTCCCATTCTGCAATGATCCAAATCTTTCTTCTGTTCCTCGAAAAGACAAGCCACGTTCAGCTAACGTACAAATAACAGCTATGACACGCCTCAAGACATGTTCCCAGTAATCACACTCTTCCTGAATTTGTTTTTCCAACTGTTGTCCCAACCCCGCACCTTGTCTGCGAGTTAAGTATGTTAGCATAGAGTCTCGGTGAGTAGTGCTTTTTTCATGATGATCAATTACAATAGTATTTCGCCAGTCACTGAACCCTTCTCTTATAACAAAATGTGAGACATTTTTAGGAGCAAACAGTTTACAAACATAACAGTAAACTGATCCTGTTGATGGTGAATACAATAACCACTCTCTCTTGTATTTCTCACCATTGGCTTTTGTCCCAACGAAAAGTTTTTGTGAACAGTATCTTGCTGGTTTGCCACTACTGAAATGCCGGTAAGACTTGTCAAATGGCCCATTGTGGTGTTGACAGTCACTGGGTCCACAAGCAATCCAATAAGCCACATCATCAGCAGAGAAATCAAGCCACAACCCTGGATCTTTTGCTATATTTACTTCATCTTCTGCAGACTGATTCATTTCACCACCATCACCATGGTCCACTAAACTTTCATTTTCAGCAATTATTTCAACCCCAGAATGTCTTGTAAAGCAACTTGAATCAACATTTGCAGTAGAGGTATCAAGAGAATTTACAGGCAAAGTGAGATCAGTAGTGAGACATGTGGTAGATGAACCTGCTTGTGACACCTCGGTGATTCCAACGTCATCATATTTTGATTTTGAAGTGATCAAAGTGGTATTTGTGTCCACTTCTGATGACGGAGATTGGTTTTGATTCAGAATCGGTATATCATGTTGACGTTGTGGTCGTGGAACTTGTGTGAAGAAATCAGTCAGCTTTGCAGTCTTGGACTCTAAATCCAAAGTCTTCTCTTGTTTCTCTTTTGATAGTTTTCGCTTTTGTGCACCACTTAACTGAACACGTTTCATCTTGGTTCTTGGGGTCTGTAAAATACAGAAATAAAAAGAATATTTTATTTGTATATTATGTGGCAATCAACACAGTTACACATATCACAATCTTGGCTTTGTTCTTTTATTCTCAGAAAGACAAAATGGGAACCGTACACAACCAAAGTGGCAATTTAAATATAAGTGGCAATTAAATATAACTCAACCGAAATATCAACTCGAAATGTTGAATACAAATCAAATCGAAAGAAGGAACCGAAAGAAGGAACCGAAACCTATAAAATAAAAATACTTAACATTAGAATTAATAATACGCAATCTATAAAAATATCAATATTAACATTTCACTATTAACGAGCCACATTTTATATTTACATTTATTTATTTATTTAAAACACAATATTTAATTATAGGAAATATGAACATTTGCTTAGGGCCTAAATTGTCCTAACTACGTTTGATGTTATATATACATTACAAATTATTCACTCTGGTTATTACAATCTAAATTCTTTTATACTGTTATGACAATAGATAAATAAATTATAAAATAAAGATACGTGTATGATAAAATATTGTTATATATACAAATAAAGTACACTTCATAGACTTACCCTAGAGAAGAAGAGAGAGCAACAGATAAACTTCTTCAACGCTAATTAACTTAGGTCAGTATATCTTATTATTATAATGGCCGTGATAAACATCACTTGATACAACAGCAATATAGAGAGTTTATAGTTTCTTTTATTTTAATATTAATTTATATTACAATTCTATAAACCTAAATCTTTCTGTAAAACAATACCAAATGATTATGTAAAATATATATTTAATATTATATGCACAAATCACACGTTCAGAATAACTTCCTATAGCACACGAAAATATTTAATCTATATGTATTTTTAATATGGCGCTCAAAGATTTGATATAAACAAAATAATAACGCAAAGCGTAAAGTGTGTGATTACAACGAAATATATTTATTCTCTCAAAAGGGTTGTTGTTCACTACAAATTCAAACAATGAAAAAAAAATAAATACTATATATGAATATATATAATTCAGTTTTCAACAGCTTATAGGCTATAAGCCGCGATTATAATAGTATAATAAATCCATGGTAAATCCGACAATGGAAAATTTCTGTGGTGCCCCCCTTCCCTTGATGCCCTAAGCACGGGCTTATTTTGCTTAATGGTTAATCCGGCCCTGCACACACACACACACACATATATATATATATATATATATATATATATATATGTATGTATGTATGTATATGTTTTTGTTTGGTGTGACGTCACACATTTCGATCGAAGTCCGAATAAAAGCGGTATTACAGTAAAAATCCTGCAGTTAATCAGTTTTAAACGGTGTCGATATTGTGAGTTAATTCATAGTGCACAGTGGTATTTCTCTTTAAAAAGTAAAAATCGCGGCATATGTCTAAAAAGTAAATAAAAACGAAGCGAATTAATCTATACAGCATTTTTCTGAGTGTTTCTTTGTGAAGGAAATTAGCTGCCTATCGAAATTTCACCCCCCAATTATCCCACGCGGCCACAGTAGCGAACACCAATCAGTGAGAAGTATACAGCGTAAATCAAACAGCTTTGTGGAACTCCTAGCAGTGAAAATGATAAATAAACTCCTGCAACGATGCAACTAATGAGGCAAAGGAGATGAGGTACGATCTCTGCCACTTGCTTTTTGATTTTTGATGCCTAGAATGGGAAGATGAAAAAATCTCCCTCATAACGAACGCGAAGCAACTTAATGGGATAAAATTTTTCTGCGAAAACTGCATGACCGAAATAAACTCTTTTACGGTATTTAAAGCAGAAAGAGACTACGAGAGGAAAGTGTGAATAAAGAACAGAGGAAAACGAGAAACGAAGAAAGGCGAAGCAGAAATAAATCAAATACCGTCACACAACGAGGCTGAAACCATACAGGTAAAAGAGAGTATAAAGACAACAGATAGTATAAAGGCAACGAAGGACATTAGCACAAATAGGAAAAGAGACAAGAGTGCAATCAAGAAAACGGAGTGAAACTGCCCCCAATAAGGAGCAAAAACAAAGACCCAGAGTAAATATGGGGAAGGAATTATATGCAGATATTATATAAAAATAATTGCAGATATAAAAGAGGACAATGTATATATGAACATCCCCCAATATACAATTTCTTCTATAATAATGGTCATTGTAAAATAAATTTGGAGACGGATGCAAATTCTACCACCCGGACATCTGCAGGACTTACGCAAAATATGAACCTGCAAATACGGGAAAAAATGCTACTAACATCATCTCCCGACGAACCCAAAGGACAAAGTTTAAAGGGCAATAGGAATAACAATAACAATAGGAACACAATAAGCGAACAAAAATGTTTTTTCAATATCGCAGACACGATACGGTTGCTAAATGTCATCCAACGCATGCAGTTGACAGCTGGAAACCCCCGAGCCAAACCGCTTCCGGGCAAGAAGTTACCAGAACAGGTAGGCGGAAACAAGCGATACCAAAGGAAAATGAACTTGAACAAGAGGCAACGAAAAACAAAGAACGTAAATATTGTCCTGGCTAATATTCAAAGAATAAGATCAAACTAGTCACTCAACAAAGTTTCGTACCTGAAAGGATTTATGGACGAAACAAGGGCGGACATCGCATGCCTCACAGAAACTCTCTTAAGGATTGCCAAGGAAATTGTGAAAACTGCGAACACTGTATTGATAAGAAAGAGATAAATATAGAGGGTTTCAACTTACTAAGAGCGGATAGAACAGCGAGAGGTAAAGGTGCTGTGCTATATATGTATATGAAGGTCATATGACAGACGGTAATAAGTAAATCAAACAGCTTTGTGGAACTCCTAGCAGTGAAAATAGAAAAATTAAACGTGGTACTGATAGTTATCTATAGACCTCCATACACTCCAACCGAAAAATTCTCGGAGGCCATTGATGATATCAGAAACCTAATAAAGGCCATAAACCTTTCATCTCCCAATATAATGATCTGCGGAGACTTTAACTTCTCATTTATAAAATACAAAAAGGTGGATAGGAAAAAAAATATATACACATATATATATATAATATATATATATATATATATATATATATATATATATATTAGTGATGTAGGTCACATCCGCATCCGCGGAACATCCGCACATTTTCTCGCACCCGCATCCGCACTTTGGACTGCGGATGTCGTGCGGATGTGGACTGTTGAGATAAAACGTCATTAATAAGCGGAAATTATCAAATTCTACTATATTAATAGAACTAGTTCATTGTGCGCAAAAGTGATGCAAGCGACAAGACGAGAGGCTGTTCTTGTATGAAGTTACTCTCTTGCAACCTACTTAGATCCACGTTACAAAGCTAAGTTATTTTCACCTAGTACATTAGAACGAGTTAAATCATCACTTGGCAAAGCAGTTGAAGAGCTTCAATCTCTTGAATCTGTCGCTTCGCCACCCACCAAAAGAATAAAAGTTTCAGTGACAGAACCAACACCTTCAACAAGCAAATCTATCACAGAATCTCTCTCTCAGTTTCTTGAGTCAAGCAGCAATGACGAGACCTACGCGATGTCAAAAGATGTAGTAAAAATGATCGAGAGCTATCACCAAGAAAAACGCCTGGCTGCACGTGACAATCCTATTAGTTGGTGGAAAAATACGCAGAATATCTATCCATACTTGAGTAAACTTGCAAGGAAACATTTAGCCTGTCCTCCAACAAGCGTGCCAAGCGAGAGATTAATTATTTAGCAGTGCTGGATTAATATATGATGAAAAGAGAAACAGACTGGCAGCAGAAAAGGCAGAAAAATTAATGTTCCTTAAGCATAACCTTCCTATAATTAAGTTTGAATATTAAACGATAAACATCTTAGTTTACTTTATTTTAATTACTCATTTATAAATATGCCTAATAAAACTTTAAACTTAATATAAATAGTTATCAAGCTAATTTAAGATCTCTTTCTATAAGGGTGGAGGTTGGGGAAAGAGGTCGTGTAACACAATTATGGTTTCTAATTGTGGCTGAAACTCAACAAAATATAACGAATTTATTTGCAGACGAATTCACTAATTGATTTCTATATTAGTTAGATGCTTGCTATTATTTTATATGTTCAGGGAAAAGTACAGCAATTATTGTACAATTAATCAATTATACTACATTATAGCTACAGCTCTCTCTATATAATAACTTATTATATACGTTAAACACAACAAATCTCGAATATATCCTAAAAAATAACGAAAATGTAGACATCCGCATCCGCGGATGTTGAAATCAAACATCCTCATCCGCGGATGTGAAAAAAATGACATCCGCTACATCACTAATATATATACACCAGGACAAGGGGGGCACAAGAGAAGACCAAGAGCAAGCAAAAATGTTGATGGCTTTCACAAACGAGTTTATGCTGACACAGGAGATAACAGAAAATACAAGAAAAAATAACTGCCAAGATCTGGTATTCACGAATAACACGAACTTGATTGCTGATATAAAAATAAAAATACCCCCAACCATTATCTCAGACCACAACTTAATCGAGATATCAAGAAATATGGCGACAACATTAAAATACAATACACATATTGAGGAAAGAGGCAAATTTAGGGCCTTTAACTTAAACTCCAAGACTATAAATTGGGAAGCATTCAGATCGCACATGGCCCAAATAGAGTGGAAAACAGTTTTAGAGAATAAAACAACTGAAGAAATGCTACAACCTTGGAAGAAAAGACGCTGAGAATTTTAGAAAAAATATGCTCCGAAATCACAGCCAAAAGGAAAGAATTGCTGGCTAGAGAGGCAAAAGAAGAATATTCCGCAAAAGAAAGAGAGTGGAGGCGAAGTTAGCCAACTGCGGAGATAATGCCAGGAAAGTAATAAGAAAAACTGGAGGGTATCGATAGGGAAAGACAAACCCTGATTAAGGACCATGCAGAGAGGGAAGAGGAAAAGGCGGTAGAAGCAATAAAGGAAAATCCGAAATACTTCTATAGCTATGCGAAAAGGAAAACAAAAACGCGCGGCACTATCAGGCCCTTAAGGAAGAGAAATAATGAACGAACCGACGATCTAAAAGAAATACCTGAAACATTGAGAGCGCCGTATGAATCAGTTTTCAGTACCCCACAAAGTGACAAAGCGATATCTGATATAGATGCATTCTTTGAAGATAAATTGCAAGGAGAGTGTATAACAAACTTTGATTTTACCCCAGAAGATGTAACGAGAGCTATAGGACAAATGAAACCACATTCAGCTGGAACGCATTATTGATTAAAAACTGTAAAAATGAAGAAGATCCCTAGACACTGGGGAAATAGCGAGCATCTTGAAAAGAGCAACCATTGTCCCTATACATAAAGGAGGGGACAGATCTCAAGCAAAGAACTATAGAGCAGTGTCATTGACGTCCCACCTCACTAAAGTATTTGAAAGAATAGTTAGAGAGAAAATCTACGATTTCTTGGAGGCACTGGAAAGATTCAACGAAAATCAACACGGATTCCGATCAGTTAGATCATGCCTATAACAACTAATAGAGCACTATAACAATATCCTAGATGGACTGGAAGGCAATAAAAACTACGATGTCATATACACGGATTTTGCTAAAATTTTCGACAAATGTGATCATGGTATAATAGCACATAAAATGAAATATATGGGAATAACAGGCAAAGTGGGAAAATGGATCTACAACTTTCTCAGAGAACGTCTACAGGGCGTCAAAATTCAAGTATATCATCATCAGAATCGGAAGTATGCAGCTCAGTACGACAAGGTACAGTACTGGCCCCATTCCTGTTCATTATCATGCTAACAGACATAGACAGCGGAGTAAACAGCAACAATATAGTAACATCCTTTGCAGACGATACAAAGATCAGCAGAAAAATCAGCGATGTAAATGAAGTGGAGACCTTACAGAGGGACACGAACAAAATATACAAATGGTCAGAAGACAACAACATGACATTTAACACCGAGAAATTTCAGCTCTTGATATATGGTAGAAGTGAGGAACTTAAACAGACGGCATATTATGCTTCAGATAGACAGGAAATTCAGAAAAACAGGAAAGCGATCGATCTGGGGTAATAATGACCGATGATGCGAAATTCGAAACACAAAATCAGATAACGATAAATAAAGCAAAAAGAGTCGCGGGACAGGTACTAAGAACGTTCAAAAGAAGGGACAGGGCAATAATGATTCCTTTGCTGAGAATACTGATTATACCAAAACTTGAATACTGCCTAGTCTTGACATCGCGGAACCCAACCTATATATATATATATATATATATATATATATATATATATATATATATATATATATATATATATTAGACTTAGAGCTGTAAAATATTTATTGAGCAAAAAACTTCCAGATTTTAGTGATGAACACAATACAAATTTTTACACTGAAAACACTTAAGTAAATAAAGCCTATCAGAAATTAACTTGATAGTGCACCACGCCAACGGCTATAGTTATATTGATTGGTTCACAGTTAATTACGAAACGAGTGCACATCAAGTCAACTGGCAACTTAGAAAATTTTATGATAGTTTTAGCGAAAACATATTGTTCAAAATTAATTACAGTTAAGGTTTCACGAGTAAAATATATATATATTAAAATTTGTTATAAATAATATGACAAATTTTAAATACTATGACATTTATATATTTATTTTAAAACAGTATTAATAGAACCAGTCTTTTATAAAATCGTTAAAATTAAAATCTGCCAAATTACACTTTTGCAGTAGCCGAGTAGCGAAAATTTATTTACATATACGTAGCAGATTTTAATTTTAGCTAAAAATATTTAGTGATCCCAAATCCACGATGGTGCCATTTCAAGTCAGAATAAGAATATAAAATATTATTTAACAAAAAGCCACAAGGTAAAATTATGTATAAATATTAGGACCTTAATTAGACCTTAATATTAAGACCTGATTAGACTGATTAGAAAACGTGTCACGAAACCCTTGTTAAACCTCGTGGAACCCAGGTTTCCGCGGAACACAGTTTGAGAACCACTGGACTAGAAGAAACTCGGAGACATTTCACAAAGAGCTCAACTACTGGGAAAGACTATGTAAACTAAATCTGTACTCCCTGGAAAGAAGAAGAGAGAGGTACAGTGCTTACAAGAAGTCTCACGCTTCTGTCTCGTCCCAAGCTAGTCTGTTAGGTATAAAATGGGCGGTCCTTATGGCAGCGGAGGTGTGTTCGGATTGGTGCACATAACTGCTCTAACACAATCAATGACGTCCATTATTACGTCACTTCTGCTACATTTTAGTGTTTAAAGTACAAATGATTAAGAAGCAGAATGGAGCAAGTTTCGGGATGTTGGGATGGTTATGGAGCAATCCTAGTCATCATAATATTAGCTGGGCATTACATTATACCGTCTCAATATATACTGTAGACCAGAGCTTTCCAAACTGGTGTGTCGCGACACATTAGTGTTTTTTGTATTTTAAAAATTTTGATTTTCCTATCAACAAAATCGGCTACAAGATAAACCACCTACTGAAAAATTATCTGATATTTGATATTTGATAACAAAAATTAATTAATGTGTCGTGAAAATTGTTATGCTTAAATAGTTTGTCGCCAACGTTAAAAGTTTGGAAAGCTCTGCTGTAGACTATAGAGAACGACTAATTCGGCAAATATCCCAAATCATGGCATGATACCTAAGTTATTTTGACGCAGGTCTAAATTATTTGCTCAAATGCAATTATTGATATTAAGTAATTGTTGGGAATTGTTGTCAATATTGTTGTTTGTGATATACATCCTACGTGAAGAATCTAATGACCAAATTCCTCAGTGAACCTCTCACGCGCTCGCATTTCGAGGAAGTCACGGTCGTCTCACTAATAGATAGTTTATCCATTGTTTTAAGTGGTAACCTATTAAACGAACTATGTTAAACCTATTCCATCTTATGAAAGTCATTAGTCTAAAGCAAGACTGGTGGGCCGTGAATCAGAGAAATTTGCATTTGATTTGTTCATCGTAATTATTACGTAATATAGTATACTGTATATAGTAGTATATAAGAGTTTATTGGTAGCATATCGTATGATAATTCCCATAAACATGTGATGACCTCGATGTTGCCAGTTTTTATTTTTTTCCTGAAACTATTACCTTCTCATAGTTTGTTTCAACAATGCATATATTATCATCTCCACGAGCGTAGACATTGCAAGAAAAGATTCTAACTAAGGATAAGTAAAGTTCTTTCATGGTCACAATATATACTTTTATAGATGTCAAACATAAAAATATAATAAAATTCTCTATTAACATAACTATATATTCGATACACATTTACGTCATGGCTTTAACATCAGTATTTCGTATAGCTTCCTCCAGCATCAATAATTTCTTGCAATCGTTGCGGCATAAAAGAGGCCAGATTGTAGGGAATGTTTGGTGTTCGGCGTAAGCTCTCCCAACTATTCCTCGTGTGAGCTACAGTATAAGTGCTTCAAATGTTCTTTCATTGCGTTGCTCCCATTCGTTAATCATTATTGCCCAAAGGTTTTCAATCGGATTCAAATCAGGAGAACGTGATGGCAGAATTAGATTAATAATCTCTGGGTGATTTTCGTACCACGCTCTCCCCACGTTACTCCTATGAATGGGACTGTTATCTTCCATTAAGTAAAATGGTTCCGGTGCTGGAACCAGATACGCACGAGCACTGGGTAGCAGCACCTCTTCCAGTATCTGGCAATATTGCTGTCCAGTAAAGCGTCCATCTACTTGAGTCAATTCTCCGACACCGTAGCCAGACATCCAGCCCCACACACCGAGATTGATGTGACCACTACGTTTGCTCGGGAAAACATTTCCTTCATAGCGTTTTCCGCGCTGCCTCCAACAATGCAGGGAACCATGACTATCTGTTGAAAATGTTTATTCGTCACAGTACACAACTTTTCTCCAGAATTCTTCCTCCTGCGGCAAGTATTGCAAGGAAAATCCCATCCGCGCCTCTTTATGCTCAATCGTCAATGCAGGTTTTATAGCTGGACGGCGAGAAAAATACCCTGCCTCGTGAAGTCTGTTGTTCACTGTATTTGCGCTAACGAAGGTTCAGGTGTCTGTAAATATGCGTCGCTGGAACAAACGGATGCTCTCTGGCATGATTAACAATCGCAGCATCTTCCTCTTGAGATGTTGAACGCGGAGGACCAGACCTCGGCAAAGTAGCGATTGAGTTTTCTGCTTCATACCGATGAATCCACCGTGCCACAGTGCTTCGATGAACGTCTAGTCGTCTTGATATTTCTCTTATTGGCACACCATATTCATGCAATGTCACCATTGCTCCCCGCATTGCCTGGGTCGTCTCGTGGTGCACAGACGCCTTTCCACCTTTGTGTAAATGGCTTATGTGAAGCGTGCTGGGACGATAAAGGAAATGAGATACCATGTACCCCTTCTGAAATTGATTTCGGTTGTGAAGGGTACCAACCCTTCGAATGGTTAATAATCAGCCAATTTCCTATTTTGTTGAACATATGCATAAAAAATTCTTCTTAAAGCCAATGATCCAAGATTGTCAGCAATGTTTATACCCAACTGAATATAGTCAGCCATCAACAGTATAATCATATTTTATTTCCATAACTACTCATACTCATGACTACTCTGTCATAGTAAATAACCTTATTATGACTTAGGTATAGTGGTAATTCTGAGTGGCGGCCTCTAGCCGCATACGTTAAACCATCAGTGCGTCTAAGACCAGACTTCTGTTTCTGTCAATTCATTGTCAGTTTAAGGTATTTTGCTCTTTGTCTTTCTAGGTCTAGGGCATTAAAATAATATTGGAGTTTGTGTTTAGCATTTCCTCCTCCCTTCGTAATTCCCCACCCAACCTCGTTTCCTTCGACATAGCAACGCTTACCTCCATCCTCATTCCACTTCCTTCATAAACCTATTATCGCTTTTACTGTCCCTTCCTTCATCCTTCAATGCAGCGTTCTTAAACCTAGCACATAATTATATAATATGGAATCTAACACCTTAGATCTCTACGCATTCATGTTACTTGAAGACGCCTGTGTCTTAGGGGAATCTAAGTGTTGAGAGTGGGCTTGAGGGGTAGTCTATAGATTATTACAGATGACCTTGAACGCTCCAACTATTTAAAATGATTATTTATTACGCACATCATATGGCATAATACACACATGAATTTAAGTATCTCTTACACTATAGAATGGAATTGAATCCTACCAGAGTTAAAAAGTCGCAAAATATGATAGATGAGTTTGTATTAAGAGTCACTAAGAGAAAAGGATTTGGAGTAGAGCGGAAGGCAGAGAGTATATTTTCTCGAGTTTCGGTTATTATTAACGTTATATGGATACATTGCCATGCGGTGTGATCAGAGAGAGAGAGAGAGAGTTACAAGGAGTTACAAGGAAAAGAAGTACCTCAAAGGCCTTGCGGCCCATACCGAGGAGGTACCAATGGCAACGGGTGCCAGGGAAAATTTTGTCTTTCAACTATGCTAGCAGTAGTAGAAAACTGAATAGAAAAGTAGAAGGCTCTCTCTCCCCACCCTCCGCTCCCTCCCTGCCAGAGGAAGGTACGGAAAAAAGGTTGAAGAAAATACCTTGACCTGGAAAAGTAGCCAAGGAAATTTTACAGGAAAGTGGAGAATATATAAATAGCTCTATATTTAGCTTACTCACAGAGACCGAGCAAGCGAACTCCTGCAGAGTTTCTGAGGTTTTAATCTTAAACTATCAACGTGTTAAGTAATTCCCACATATACTAGTCGTTTCTAATCCAACTTCTAACCATTGTTGCGAGTTGGGTTATCATTTGAACTAAACATGCTTCTAAAATCGACATCTTTGAACCCGCATCACGTAAGCGTCGATTGTAGCCATATGCCTAACGAAAGGATTAAACTTTGTGGCATTTTTCGCCAGTTTCCAATCCACCTACCTACTTCCCCACCAATACCCAGCGCGCGCACTTCGGCCATTAGCCGGCGGTGAGGTACCTTATCAAAGGCCTTCTAATCAATCGCCCTACTCTTATCATCTCACTCAACATGACGTAGAAAAACTCGAGCATGATGGTGAGACACGACCTATGCCGTCTAAACCCATGTTGGAGTCCCCAAGTAGCTTGTAGGAATCCAAATGGTCAACAATCCTACTCGCTATTATCCCCTCTAAATATTTACCTACAACTGAAGTTAAATGTGTTATTTATAGAGGTTCCAAGCCTCTCTTCCCACGCATGAGATAGCAGTAGCGTCCTAATCGTAACAGTAGAGAAAAAGACAATAAAAAAGTTTTTTTTTTTTTTTTTTGCAGTCAGAGGAGAACATCCCTAACCTAAGCTAAAAGGACAGAGTGGGATGGGAAGGGGTCCTAGTAACCCACGGGACAGTTTGTACAACAGACTTCACCCGCCCTCCCGAAAGAGAGAGAACCTAAAGAAATTGGCAGCCAATTTCTCTAGAATCCCACGACTCGGGACCGGAGGCTGTCACACCCCAAGTATAAAGTTTACAACACCCAGAAGGACTGTGCATAACCTTATACCCCCTGCGGGGTTGTCAGGGGCCAAGACTTTTTAACCAGCTTCCAGAGGACCTCGGAACGTTACAGGAGTCAAAATTGAAGTCTTCAAGAGAAGACTAGATGCCTGGCTCATGACGGTACCAGATGAGCCGGGTGTACCTGGCTATGTACTGTGGAGAGCGCAAGAAAGCAACTCTCTCCTCCACCAAGCCAGGCCTAGAACCAGCTTGACCTTTGTATGAAGAAAGACCAACACACGGAACATCAACGACGTTAACGAGGTATATATATATATATATATATATATATATATATATATATATATATAAATATATATATATATATATATATATGTTTCTCTGCAATGGGAATTACATTGATTAATTGAACTGAATGGGAACCATTTTGAACGTTTTTGGTGTGGTTCCATAAATAAATTCATTTCCCATGGCATTATGAGTTTCAATGTATTTTCCATTCAATGGAGACTTCAAGCACCATATGTACGTATATAAACCTTGGTTTTCCTTGGTTTTTGCTTCCGCCCGAATTGTTCACCTGACGAAGGTCAAGCTTCTCACTCCACCTTAGACCTACAGTTTTTAACGTGTAGTCCGAACCACGCCCCACCACGGGCGGTCAGAAATTACACGGTCCTCGCCCGGACTCGATCTCACCATCTCCCGATCAGCATCCCAGCGTCTTAACCACTAGGCTACCCAGGGTACCCATTTATTTACTAGCCAATTTTTATTGTGTGGAAGGATGAGCAACTGGGTTTGCTGTGCTCCGCCTGCCGTCACCGGGTTTCGAACTCGGGGCCGGTGGATTCGTAGTCAGCGATGCTAACAACGACACCACCGAGGCAGAAAATTTATATATATATATATATATATATATTTGTGTGTGTAGGATCACTTTCATATATCCGTAAGAAGGTACTTAATAAGTTATCTATTTATGTTGATGGAATGCTGCTCTATCTAACCGTTTATTGAAGTATAAATTGTGTGTGTGTGGGTATAATTTGGAAACTAAGTGTAGGCTATAAAAATTGCTTTTCTTTTTTTCTTTTCTGCGTAGATTTATGATAAGAAAACATTAGCTCATCGTCCTACACTCAGTTTTGGTCCATTTACATTTTACAGGTCTGTGCCCTCTGACGATGCTTGCATGTAAAGCTACCCACTTGCCCACGAATAATAATCAATCAAATATTGAGAACTTGTTTTATTTAAATTCATATATTAACTTTTAGCATTTATAAGACGTTAAAATGTTAAAAGTTATTTAATGGTAACGAATTAATTTATTATGTAGGTGTATTACATTCTAATATATATATATATATATATATATTAGTGTGTGTGTGTGGGGTTGTACATCCATTCTGTTTAAGAATTTTTAACTAGTTATCTCGAGTCGAATATGGAGAGAAACAATTGGTTTGACTTGAATTGCGGAGGTTTAGGTTGAGTTACACGAAAGTAGGCTGTCGGTACATTTTCCTTGGTAATTTATGATATGGCACGCTATCAGGGGTCGTTGTTTAGAGTTCAGACCTTTTGTAGGAAATTGCGTATATAGTTTGGAGATGAATGGCCCCGTACCGTTTAAATTATTTTGTTGTGGTAATGGAAAAACGCTAAATGTTTATACAAATGCACGAATATTGTTTTTAAAAATCTTGAGGCTAATACCTCATATTTTATTGGTTTTTAAGTGTTTATGGTATTAATACCAAGAACTGCTGCCTATCGTCGCACGTAATGAAGAGACTGAAAGTTTTATATTTGAGTTGCGTGACTTTTGTGTTATGCGTAACTCTTACATATCGAAATATTGATTTTGGGAATACGGTAACGTGAAGGGATTTTGAGTGACATTGTAATGCCCTTTTGAATTTTGGATTAGAAAATAACATATATATAACTTTTACGTTTAAAAAAAAAAAATAAAATAAAAAATATATATAACTTTTACGTTTAAAAAAAAAAAAAATAAAAAAAAAAAAAAATATATATATATACATATATACACAGGGTGTCCGAGAATTATCTGTACAATTTTTGGCTGTTATTAAAAGTCAACCATGAAGTGTAGAAATTCCAGTGTTGTCCCATTTTACAGAGAATCTCATTAAGTTTTTTCTGATACCAAGTTTTGACAAGTTTTTTCTTTTTCAGATATTCATACACACCCCTCATCCTTAATGAATCCACATGAGAAAGCACAGTGTGTTGAATGGTTTATCGAAACAAAATCAGATACACAAGTTCAACGAAGGTTTAGAACTAATTACAACAGAAACCCTCACTCAAGAGTAACCATACGAGCTTGGTATAAAAGGTTTAAGGAAACTGGAAGTGTAGAGCATAAGAAAGGAGCAGGGCGGCCTCGAACGTCTTTTGAAAATGTCGAGCGCATTCGAGAGGCTTTTGTTCGCAATCCACGCAAGTCGACAAGAATTGCATCACGAGAGTTACAGATACCTCGTTCGACAGTGCATGATGTCTTGCGTAAACGTTTGAAGTTGCATCCTTACAAGTTGCAAATCTTGCAACAGATTACGCAAGAAGATAAGGTCTCCCGTAAGGAATTTGCAATGACTCTGCTTGACAGAGTCGACCAGGAGAATGCGTTCTTGGCAAGAATCATGTTTTCGGACGAGGCAACTTTTCATGTTTCAGGCAAGGTAAACAAACAAAATGTGCGCATATGGGGGTCACAAAATCCACATTGCATAGAAGAGCACATCAGAGACAGTCCTAAAGTTAATGGTGGTGTGGCCTGTTACATGATCGCGTGATTGGACCATTTTTCTTCGGTGAATCAACAGTGACCTCCAATACCTACCTGGACATGTTGCAACACTTTGTCTATCCGCAATTGGAAGCACTGTATCCACGCATCATTTTTCAGCAAGATGGCGCACCGCCACATTGGGCCTTGATCGTCCGTAAGTCCCTGAATGAGACATTCCCAAACAGGTGGATTGGCCGTGGAGGTGCAATTCATTGGCCGGCTAGATCTCCCGACATCACACCCTGTGATTTCTTTCTTTGGGGATTCGTCAAAGATCTTGTGTACAATACGCGGGTGACAGACATTGATGATTTAAAAGCAAGAATCACAGCTGCTATTGAGTGAATTGATGTGGATATGCTGCAGCGTACATGGCAACATTTGGAGTATCGATTGGATGTTTTGCGAATCACTGATGGTGCACATATCGAATGTTTGTAACAACGTTACTTTAATAAAAGAAACTTTTGAAAATACAGATTCTAAATAATCTTGTTTAAGAATTTTACGTGTGTTATCAAGAATTTTATTAAAAGATGAAATTGTACAGATAATTTTCGGACACACTGGAATTTCTAAAAAACTTGTCAAAACTTGGTATCAGAAAAAAGTTAGAGATTCTCTGTAAAATGGGACAACACTGAAATTTCTACACTTCATGGTTGACTTTTAATAAAAGCCAAAAATTGTACAGATAATTCTCGGACACCCTGTATATACAGTATAGTACTTTTCCATTCACGTTATAAACTTCATATTCCGTTTTGAGTAAAGGTTTGTAGTCATTGGTATTTTTATTGTTTCCGTCCATAATTATAACATTTTTGCCCTTATTATTGAAAACAAATTCGCCAAACAGCGTTAAAGGATATTCCGTCAGAATCTTTGCTGAAGTGGGCGATGTTCAACCTTTTAGTTTTAGTAATTGATGAGTACGATATTGGTTCACGATTGTCGTGATCGGGGGTGAGTATTGATGCTGTTGGTGCTTGGAAGAATTGCGTTATGGTGTCGTTCCTAATGGGAAAATCTATTCCTATATATTTTAATGTATTTTTTTTCTATTTGTTGTACGTACAACTGAAATAAAGAGGCACGAGGCTAAAGTCGGCCAGTGGTGGCCATAACAATTCAATCTAACCGTAAGAAAGATTTATAATGACAGGCGAATGATTTGTAAGTATGTTACGTACCACAACTTAAATTTATAAAGCCAGTAAGCCCCCAGATGTCTGTTTTAAGAGGGATCGTTTGTCTCTTTGTTAAGACGATACTGAGGTCACAAATTTCAACATTAATTTTACCTATTTACAAACTATATTGTTTTGTTTATTTTAGTGATATATAATATATATATAATATATATATATATATATATATATATATAATATATATATTATAATATATATATAACGGGTGCGGCAAAAGTAACGCCATTTTAATAATTGTATATTTATAGTTTTATACAGTATAACCAACCACAAAATTAATTAAATTCCAGTTATTTTTTAGTTTTTACTGAGAAAGTACTTATTATTTTTCTTAAAATGCTGTATTTTTCTTAAAAACCTTATTATTTCTCTTAAAATGCTGTAATTGATTTATTTCCTTCAATAAAAGAGAATAAACTAAAAAGGGCGTTACTTTTGCCGCACCCGTTATATATATATTTTTATTTATTTATTTATCGTGAAAAATTGCCTAATGTCTACATTAGAAATTTGTCTTGCCTAATGTTGAAACTAGTGGTAATAATGTCAGTAGTAAGCACAATTTTGTATAATGTTGACATTAGGATGCCAACCTTTTTGCTAATATTGAAATGCTGCCATAATATTGAAAATGCTTGGCAATTCTCCACATTATGCATGGAAGAAATATACACATGATGATTTTCCAGGGTGGCAGCGTGAATTGCAGCTGCACCTAACCTAACCTAACCTTATATTGATAAATATAAGCTTGAAATAACATGCATAAATAAATGTCATAGCATGTAGCACAGGCATTCAAGCCTCTGTCATCTGTAAAAACTTCCTTGCTCAATGTTGAAAATCTTCTTAATGTTGACATTAGGTAACAAAATTGCTTATGTCAACAATCGGAAATTTGCCCTGTATAATGTTAAAATTAGATTGGTGGCTTGCCTAATGTCAACATTCGGCAGTTTTTCACATTAAGCGTAACACACACATATATATATATATATATATATATATGGTGACTCGTCGTTGTATAAAGGAACATAATGTACCTTTTTCTTAAACAGTATTACGTACAGTTTTGGTAAAAAGTCTATCTGGAGACAAAAATTTCTAAAACTCCAAAAATTACTAATTGGTATTTTTTTCTTTGCACATTTTGTACTGTTTTGTCGACAGTAATAAAATTTTAAAAAACAAAACCCGATTATTTTTTGTTGTTCAGAAAGTTTGTCGGCGAACGTTTTTCCGAAACTGTAACGCCTTTGTTCGTAATTGTGGAGGATGATGTTCATGAAATGACTAAATTGGGGACTTCGGTATTGCTGTTGAATTGCTTAACGTCGCTTTAATTGGCCAATGTTCGGATATCATTTTGCGTAGTAGTCATTCATTCGTAAGTCGTAATCAATTTATTGACTAATCTCTTCTGATGTTTCGGTAATTTTCTTCGGAGCTCGATCGGAGTTTTTGTTTAATATCACCTACAGCACTGTTCGGTCATGCCAATTTTTTCCATTATATAATTATGTATATTTTGCACTTATATAATCTATTACTTCGACTTAAAAAAAGGATTTTCTACATTTTGATTTTCATATAGAAGCTTAATAAGGTACGATAATTTAATGCTGGTTCTATATATATATATATATATGGGATGAATTTCACAATTAAACAGTGAAATGAATAATGATGCAAACCCACAAGGAAAAGGAAAAATGATTCCAAGGCCTTTCGTGTATTCAGAAGTACACCTCGTCGGGGAATGCCCTGACGAGGTGTACTTCCGAATACAGGAAAGGCGTTGAATAATTTTTTTTCCTTGTGGGGTTGCATCATATATATATATAATCATTAAGTCGCACTTTCTGTCCTGTCCACTCCTTTGCCGATGATTCCACCAGCTTCACAAAACTTCCCTCTCAACAGTCACTCCATGGTTCTCGAGAGATGGTTATGGCGCACTTAACCTCTCATCTTTTTACTCTCTCTGATTTGGGGCAGAGAAAAAAGTGTGGTTTTCAGTGCCTCAAAAACTATGTTTCTTCGTCTGCGTGCTCGTCACAATCTTTCACGCGACTATATTCTTATCTTCATCAATAAACAATTCGATCTTTCCTCTTCTCTTAACATTCTTGGTGTTTCCTTTTCTCGTGATCTTTCCTGGAAAGATCCTTTGTCGTATTTCCTGGAAAGATCCTTTGTCGTATTTCCTGGAAAGATCACGTATACTCTCTTTCTAAAACAGCTTCAAAAAGGTTAGGTTTCCTGTATCGGCTCCGCAGCTTCTTCACCCTCACCCTCAGTTGCTATTTCTGTACAGAGGTCTTGTTCGTCCCTGTATGGAGTGCGCCTTTTAGGTGTCGGGTGGCTCAACCCACACAGCTCTACTTGATTGGGTGGAATCAAAGGCTTTTCGTTTCGTCATTCCCCACTTACTGACTGTCTTCAATCCCTCCCTCTTCGCCGCAGTGTTGCCTCACTCTCTCTTTACTATTGCTATTATAACGGACACTGCTCTTCTAAACTCTAACTGCATGCTTCCTATGTTAAGGAGAGCATGCGGTACTAGACTTTCGACACATTTTTATCCATTTTCTATCCAACTCTCTAATGCAAGGGTTGATCGGTATTCTAACTCTTTCACCTACTCATCCGGTTAACTCTGGAACAACCTTCCTCAATCCATCTTTCCCCCTGTCTATGACTTCCAATGTTTCAAGTCATCTCGAAAACTCGGGACCTTGATTGCGGCTGCCCTTCTATGGTGGGGGGGGGGGCATTTCGCGGGCGTTCACCCTTGGCCCCTCACTTCAGCATAAAATATATATATATATATATATATACTACCGAAAGTAGTGGAACATCATAATTAAAAAAGATATCTTCACAATCATAGGCGGATTTACGTATAGGCAGAGTAGGCAGTTGCCTTGGGCGGCAAATTTTGTCGTATTTCAACCTAAATTAGGACAAAGAAAACAAGAATAGAAAATATATAAGTTATAAGCACTAACAAATTAAATGGATTCACAAACAAGTTTTAAAATAAAAAAAAAGACAGCAGCCTCCAATAGCAAACTAGCGGTTAGCGATATCAGATGGCACAATTATAAGGCGCTTTAGTCCCTTCCTCGGGGTGGCAAAATGTTCAGTACGCCTGTGTTCACAAGGTATTTAATAAGATTTCAGGATGGATATTGCGCCACTCTTCCTGTAGTGCAGTTTCCATTGCGATGAGAAAAGTTGGTTCCTGTGGTCTGTTCCTGATGCCCCGCTCTAATTCATCCCACAGGTGTTCTATATAGGGTTGAGATCAGAACTCCGAGCGAGCCATGACGTGTGAACGTTCTTCTGCTGAAACCGATGGGTTGTAGTCCTTGATTTGTGCCAAGGGGCGTTGTCGTGCTGGTACAAGTACCCTACAGGCTCTCGCCATAAAATTCCACCAATGCACTTTTGTCCAGAATGTTACAATACGCCCCGGCAGTCATTGTACTCTTCACCAACGCTAATTACCTTAGTCCACACCATTATAAATATGCCCACATCATCGGCCTACCACCTCCATACTTAATGGTTGAAACAGGATACTGAACATCGAAGCGTCCTTCGGTCTGTCGACACACCCAGACTCTGCCGTCGGATGCAAATAGTGTGTAGCGGGACTTCACAGGACCTGTTTACATAGATCTGTTCCCCTGTTTTGATAAGCTTTCTTCCACTGTAGTCGTCGCTTTACATTTAGAGATATGATAAATTTTATATGGCTCGTGGACAGCCGCTCTTCCCTAGAATGATCCTTGTATACGTACTGTACAGTAGGCACACTTCCCGAAAGACCCGCATTGACCTTATGGACCTTGGTTCTACACACGCACTCAGTCCTTCCTCACCGCACATTTCAACGTTCGCCGCGCAAAATTTGTCATAATTTTTCCCGCCTGGGCCTGGCGCTACACCATGTTCCATCTAGGCTTCTACTGTCGTATAATATTTCCCACAGTTGACGTGAGAAACTTTAAAAGTCCTCTCAGTATTATGCATAATCCAATCGTGATATGTCCTTTAATTAACTATGCCACGTTCAAACTTTGTAAGGAATTTTTTAAGATTATGATTGAATATATAATTTGAACTTAAGGTGCGTATGTAACGTTATTCAAATAGCCATTTTGTAAAATTATTGCCTACTTTACATACAGTAGCTATCGTGGTCACTGTCGTAACACCGCTTCCCGAGTTAAACGACTTTTGGGTCTGGGTTGTATCATAGTAAGATGGTTGACCGTCTTTCGCGTCCAGATTATGTAGCGACCCGTGGTTCGGATCCCACGTAAAGCCGTAGGCTCCCTCCGTCATGCGACTTTAGGTGTTGCGAAGGAGGTTAAATAACTATCATTACATTTACGAACAACTGTGGTTGATTCAAGTACTGTTTATAACTCTCCGTACAGAGTTTTGTATCATTATGTGCAGCTTTTAGAACGTGCCGTCAATTTTGCAACAGCCAAATCGTCGCTCATTGCTACATATGTAGTTCATATGGTGCTGACTAATACTGAAATGTGACCGTTTACTTTTCCAAGTATGATGCTGAAATAGGAGAGTTTAGATGGCACGCGCACGTGACACGTGATCGTGGGAATTGTCGCTCAAGAGTCGTTCGTTTCTCGTTAAAAAAAAAAAAAAAGTAATTAAAATAGGCGTAAATATAAATTAAAATAATATACATTAATATAGGCGTAAAAGTATGAATTGTATAGTTTCATGAGTCCGTATGCTGTATACACTTCAATGAACACTGAAAAACTAACAATCTAACCCAACTTAATTTTATTTATCCCACAATAACTTGGATTAAGTGACACATCGACAGAATGACGTTACATATATATATATATTTTTTTTTGTTGTAACCGCTAAATTTGTGTACTTGTGTGTAAAAGTTGGAGTAAGATTAAAATTGTTTACAGTAGTTTCGCGTGAAAATAATAGTTTTAAAATTGTAAAGGGGCTTCAAGCCCATCCGGCCCATCCTGAAGAAGTGAACCCATGCGCAATAGGCGCAATCAGACAGCGATTTCACCACTATATATATATATATACACACACACACGCAGGGTGATTCATAAATGTGTTTCATAAATCGCAGGGTGTATTCTTGAGACAAAAGTAAAGAAAAAAGACCATATAAACGGGTTGAGAAACCCGTAGGTTTCGAGCTATAGCACGCGACAGAAAAATGAAACTCCTCAAGATTTTTTACATTTTACGCAAATACAGCGTAATACATTTGCTTTATGAAAGTAAGTGTTCGAAATTCGTTCCTACTTCTTGAATGCGTGTTTCAGCACGGAAAATAAGTGAGTATGAACGAGTAAGGGGAATGGTGGTTAGCGGTAAGTTTACGGTGAGCGGGCATAGAGAGAGAGAGAGAGAGAGAGAGAGAGAGAGAGAGAGAGAGATTCAAGAAGTAGGAACGAATTTCGAACATTTTAATGAAGCAAATACAGGGTGTACATAAAGTCAGGATCTATTTTTGTGAAGCACTTGGAAATTATATGGAATTCAATCATAAAATGATAAAGTGGTAACATTTATTAAATAATTAAGAGTAGGATTCGACGTGACGCCCATCAGTATCCCTGCACAGCTCAAATCGTTCCGCAGCATTTCTAAACACATTCTGGAGCATTTGCGGGGTTATGTTATCTGCAGCAGTTCGTATACGTGTACGTAAGTTTTCAAGACTCGTAATCTTCGTCTGATAGACGTGCGATTTGATAAAGCCCCATGCAAAGAAATCTAAAGGGGTTAAATCTGGTGATCTCGCTGGCCAAGGTCTGTTGCTTCCGCGTCCGATCCAGCGATTTGGAAAACGTCCATTTAGATAATCCTGAACAATTTTGGCATAGTGACAAGGAGCACCATCATGTTGATAGATGACGGTACTAACAATCCTATCCCCAATCAGCTGAGGTTCAAGGAATTGCTGCAACATGTCCAGATAAATAAGCCCCGTAACTGTAGCTTCAGCAAAGAAAAAAGGACCATAAACCTTAGATTTTGTTAAACCCATCCAGACATTAACTTTAGGTGAGTCTCTTTCCCAATTTTGGACGAAATCATTCGGTCTTTCATCTGCCCAAATTCGACAGTTATGGCGATTTACTTTTCCACACGTATGGAAAGTGGCTTCATCACTAAAGAGAATGTTGTCCATTAAATTATCACTCCAGATTTGTTCTACGAGATCAGCACACACAGCACTTCGTCGAGGGAAATCTTCCTCATTTAAATCATGTAAAACCTGCAAATGATAGCTTTTCTTTGCGAATTAACTTTCAGAATTTTGTGCACAGATGACGTCGGGAGGCCGAGTCTGTGTGATGCAGCACGAACGGACGTATGTGGCTCCTCAGTGATAATTCCGCGTACTGCATTCACGGTAAGATCTGACATACACGGTCGTCCTGATCTTGCTTCATCATTTACAGATCCCGTTCGTTTAAATTTGTTCACCAATTTTCGTATTGTCTTGTCTATTGGCCCCGGCTTATGAAATCTCCTTCTAAACTTCTCTCTGATGTCATTGTATTTCTTTCCATCGATTCGCCAAATTACTATTGCCACACGCTCTTCTGTATTCATTCTAAGGGCTTCTGAAAAGAAAAATATAAAAAAATAATTATTTCACAAAAATAGATCCTGACTTTATGTACACCCTGTATGTGTATATCACACCGTGTATTTGCATAAAATGTAAAAAATCTTTCGGAGTTTCATTTTTCTGTCGCGCGCTATAGCTCGAAACCTAGGGTTTCTCAACCCGTTTATACGGTCTTTTTTCTTTATTTTTGTCTCGAGAATACACCCTGCGAGTTATGAAACAATTATGTATCACCCTGTATACTGACAAAATTAAATGGACACCAAGAATAAATGACAAAGCTCTACAATGGAACGTCAGAAAGTGTCAACTTTAAGCAATGGAAAGTGGAAAGCAACACGACACAATTCTAAATAGTTTTTCTTTAAATCTCTTATTATTTATTCACTTTCATTAGCAAATAAAAAAACTGCAAAAACAAAAGGTGTTTTCTCGCTCACTCACTCGTGTGTGTGTGTGTGTATATATATATATATATATATATATATATATATATATATATATATATACAGGGCGTCCCAAAAAAATGTATACACACTTTAACAGCTGATAGCTCAATTGATGATTCTTTCTTTCCAAGTTAAACCCATTAGAATTAATAATGGCAGTCAGACTAAGCTTTGAACAAAGGAAATTCATTCTAAAATGCTACTGGAAGTGTGAAAACGCAGTTGAAGTGCAAAGACAGTTTAGGAGGTTTCAAACAGATCCACCAACGCGACTTACCATCACTCGAATTAGAGATAAGTTTGAAGCCGATGGAACTGTTCAGAATGTCCACAAGAAGCGTTCCGGAAGACCACGGACATCGACAAGCCCCACAAAGCAAGAAAGAGTACTGGAAACGTATCACCAAAGTCCAAGAAAATCTGTGCGGCAAGCGAGTCGTGAGGTAGGAATTTCAGAATCGTCTGTCCAACGCATTTTGAAGCGCTGTCAATGGAAAAGTTACATTCCAGATTAGTCCATGCTATTAATGAAGATGATGATGATCCGGACCGAAGAGTGGAGTATTGCGAGTGGTACTTGGCACGATGTGGATGTGGATTGGACGAAGGGGTTTCGTAGAATACCCTCCGCGTTCACCAGACCTCACACCACTAGACTTTTTTTTATGGGGATACTTAAAAGACAAAGTCTACGCTATAAAACCTGCAACAGTCGCTGAATTGAGAGCAGCCATTGAACGAGAATGCACACAAATACCAAACGAAATGTTTCGTGATGTTTGCGATTCCATTGCTTCGCGTTATCAGCAGTGCCTGACCAGAACGGACGTCAGTTTGAAAACAGGCGTTGACAAAACAATTAAATAATGTCTGTAGATTCTATTACATTTTGAAAAAGAAATGTATTTTAATAAACACTGCCTTTATAAGTATTTAAAGTGTGTATACATTTTTTTGGGACGCCCTGTATATATATATATATATATATATATATATATATATATATATATATACAGTATATGCACACCTCGATGTTGTAGTGGTTATCATCGATGACAAAATTCATCGGCCGGGTTCGATTCCTGGCGCGGTAAGGCGACGCTCAGCTCACAAGGCTGTTTATCCTTCCTTCGGTTGGTAGAGGAATGGGTGCCTTAAAAAATCGCCCAAATGAGAATGGGTGTTGCACAGCGGTCGAACATCGGGAAGTTTTGCTGAACTGCACCCACCAAACCCCTCAGAAAAAAAAAAAAAAAATATATATATATATATACACACACGGTGTATCTATCATGTAAATGTAAGGGCACACACACACACACACACACACACACACACACACACACACACACACACACACACACTATTTTTCCGACTTATGGCTGTTGACATTGTGGTTATGTAAGCAACTAGAATGAATGAATGAATAATACATGATGATGATACACGTTTTAATTTGAAACAATTAAATTGAACATCCTCTCCTCAAACGGGTTCTCATTATTAAAACGTATAATAAAAAATAAATAAATTTGGTTTTGGTTTTTTTAAGATTTCGTCATTTCCCGTAGAATATTCTCAATTTCCTTTTAAAACAAGATTCATTTTCATAAAAAAGGAGTGAGAGAATAATTATTCGTTATTTTGTCGCGATTCGTCGTCGTAGTGAGACGATAGGTCCGATGCGTCTCGAGTTGTCCGTAAGAAGTGATATAGAAATAGCGTACAAAATTAAGTTACCTTCGACGGTCGTTTATCGTGAAATCGAAGACGCGGTTATTCGATGAATATTGTCAACATGGTGGTCAGAGTTATTCCTCGAATTCCTTATTTTAGGCACTGGAGTTACGATATGACAGGTAATGTCCTAACCCGTAATAAATTATATAAGCTAATTACGCGCGCCAGCTTTGTTTTAAAGAAGTATTTACGGTAACTCTATATCCTCATAAATACTCTGACATAGTGCCTTCATATATATATATATAAAGGTACTTTGTCGAAGTATTTATAGCTATGCGGAGTAACAAAGTGGAATAAAATAAATGTCTTGCCCGTAAAACTATACGCCGGAAAGCGAAACCTCATACTCGACATGAATGCAGTCAACTACTGTACGAGTGTACACTATATTCTGTGAACAATGCGCAATTTAAATTTATTTCGTGTACACACGAGTATATGTAGCATTTTCACACACACACACACACACACATTATATATATATATATATATATATATATATATATATATATATATATATATATTATATATATATTGTTTGTGTGTGCTTGTGAAGCGGGTTGGTTTTCGCAGTAAATAAAATATAATTAGTAGTTTCGCTACATTAATATTATTGCTAAGCTCCAAATTACTCGTTTGTAGTCTACTTAATTTGCGGCTTAATATGACCTAAATATTTGAAACTGTAGATCGGAATGAGTATGATTGTGACTAGGCGTATCATTGGCCAGAAATGATTCCAAAGGAGTCGATTTCGCTAGCTTCGTTTGTGGATGATATTCATTTAAAGTTTTTTATCTAAACTTTACGCGAAGTTGTCATCGATTTGTTGAAGGTTTGAGATAAGTGAAGCAGTCGCTCGTTTGTTCGGTGCTGTATAACTTCATTTCCTTAATTAAACCCGCTCTCAAATTCCACAAAACGACATAATTCTTTATTAAAAAAAAGTGACGGATTGAGGACAGTTGCACGAATTATAAATTAAATAAAATTCTTAAAATTTTTATCGTAATTTTAAGCCGTATTGCATTTTATGTACACAATTCATTCGCTTATTATTCTATTTTGGTTTTATTTTTTTTTAATTATATTTTAATTTTATTTTAATTGCGTGCGGGTACGTATTGAATAAATATCGTGCTCGTAATATTTGATTTATTACGCTAATTAGGTGATTCTCCCTTTTTTTTTTTTTTATAAATATCTGGACAGGAGGCGGTCTGATAGCGAGTTGAGATATTAATTTTATTGATGCCATTATTAAGCACGAGTATTTTATTGCTTCAGAACAAACGCTACATTCGGGATAAACCAACCTAATATATTTGCTTTTTTTTTTTACTTTTGTTCTTATCAAGATGAGTGTATCTTTTATAGGCTACTTCTCAATAAGGATCTAGTTTGTAACGGCCTTTTCTGTCACCGGTCCAGTTTTTTTTTTATTTTTTCTTCGTAGATATCTCATTTGCAGTCAGAATTATTCCGCGCGGAGGTTTAAATTAGGGTACATCTTTTTCGAGAGCCTACCCACACTGTGTATACCCATCCTACGACGAATAGACGAGTAGGGCACTAACCTAGCCTTGCACCTGAAATTAAACACCTACTGTTCGCTAGTTCTTTCTTTTTTTACCGTTTTTTATATTATTACTCGGGTATTTGGTGCACCTGAATTTTAGCGTCTATGGACCATTTTCATTTTAAATAAATAGCGAAGTTGATCCTTAAAGAAAACGTATGTCGGCGTTGCGTTTGTTGCTAGTGTAGGTGGTACTCTAATTTTCTAAAAAATTTCAGAGATTTTGATTAGTTTTCAGAGCAGTTCGTCTTGACGCTCTTTATTTAATTGTAAATACTTAAAAATATAATTTCTTTATGTAATAATCTTACGACTTAAGATAAACTATTATTATTTTATTATTATTATTAAAAAGTAACGAAAGTCTGAAGCGATAAATTATCATCTCTCTCAAGGATTCTAATCACGTTTCGAGTCGTCAACACTGCAGTGACATCATCCTTGTTACTATTTTGTACTATGAATTTTATGCATGTTTCCTTTACTTTCTGGTTTTGAGAACAAACCCTTATTTCCTACGCGTTAGATACTGAAACATTAACGGTTGAACCTGAAAGTTTATTCGTAGTTAAAACTTTGAGCATTCGTACTGGACAAAAGTGAGAAGGGCGAGATAGACTCGAGTGAGGTTGGCGTGCTCAGCTGCTATATTAATCCTGTTTTCTTACTTTCAACGACATAATAGGCGTTGAATTTTAGAGGAGTGATTTTTTTTTTTTTTTTAACCTGTATTTTCGAAGGAATCTTTAGAGGGAATTTGGAGAATATTTATTCTCGCACTCTCTCTTGTGCCTTCAGAGTTTGGACTGTCGGAGCCAAAGTCAGCCAGTTAACCTCCAGTGTTGATGCGAAGAGGGTCGCTGCAGCCGTTGTGATCTCACGCATAAACATGGAGCAGAGTCAACAGTTCAGAACGATTTGATTTAACATTTATTTATATTTTTAATAATTATTTACTCGCATGGACGAGGGATTCGAACGCAGTACTTAACGCGTGTTAAATGTTCCGAAGGGGGACATGAAAACTTATTTTTAAGATTTTTCCGACGTTTTTACTGTACCGTAGTAGGCCCTGGTCTTCATGCAGTCAATGGGAAGTGAACCAATTTCTGACGCAAACCATAAATGAAGAATGGTCCCAATATAACTATTTCAACTGCATTTTGCATCGGCCTATGTTTATACGAACTAATGAAACTGAAAAAAACTGTCCAAGAATCAAAGTTAGAGACCCCAAATAGAAATATAAGGTAAGAACTTATTTCCTGGTTCTTAATAAAGAACTAATATCGTATCGAAGAAGTTATAGAAACGTTTTCAAATCTGTATCGGATATCTCACGTTTCTTATACTGTGGTAGCCATTGAACGCGAGATTAGCCCACTAAGCCTACTCGGCCAGTGGATACAATACATATTTCGCTGCCTCACATTTCTTACCTTCATCCATTATTTTAACCTCGAAACCAGTCGTAAGTTCAAATATAAACTGCACTGTATTCGCCAGTTTTATGATTGTTAATGACACACACACACACACACACACACACACACACACACACACACACACACCACTGCAAAAATATTGAATATTCATTCGGGTATGGTCATGGGCAGCAGCGTATATTCATGTGACGCCCAAACCATATGCGAGAAAGCTTGTGTCTCCGGAAGCCGTTTGAGGGACACGCATGCTAATATATTGGACAAAGTCGGAAGAGAAAAAACGCACTTCGAAGCGCTATTCCAACGCGTGTTCTTAGAAGCAGCAGCAGAGGACGAAGGTGGTGTACAGCAGGAAGAAGAAGAACAGCAGCAGCAGTATTATGTTCCATCTCTATGCAGCGAGTGGTCTTAAAAGAGTATTTTCGTTCCTGTTACTGCGATCGAGTGCTGTCATTCACTTTATATTTTAACAGCTTCCTAACAAGTTTTACATTGAGAGAGAGAGAGATATATATATATATATATATATATATATATATATATATATATATATATATATATTCAGTCTTATCTCCTTTTATGCGTGTAATGCTTTTATATTTTTTCATTTTGCATTTAATAAATACTTCTCATTGACGTTTAACCGAGTGGAGTTTAAAGTTTATTGGTGTAGTTTTAAATGTTAAATGATTAACATAATATTATTAAAGGCTCAAATAGACATCAGTTTATCGTTTGAAGCCACACAAATTAAATTCATGCAGTAACTACACGTTGTTTTAATTAATTACTTTAATTAAAATGTCACGCGGAATCTAATAAAAATGTTGGGTAGACCTTCGTGTATCGCACAAATACAAATTCAATTAAAGGATTAATTTAGTCATAATTTGTTTCGGTTCTTGCTTAGTTTTGGGGTAGGTTGGAACTGATATGGGCTTCTTAACTTACATTATCAATACCTGCAGGATTCTTTAGGTCGTAAAAAAGATTGGCTTTTACGCATTTTCGTCCCTCATTTTGTTTATTCCATCCCGAAATAAGCAACATAATACAAATAAGCTCGAAACTGCTTGTCATTATTAACTAAACGTAGGTATAACTAATAAATACTTCGCACTAGAATGTCCTCTAACACTTTAATACTACTGCATTTAACTTTGTTTTTGTTCTTGAATACTGTCATATTTTTATTCCTTTTTAACATTGTGTTGAAGCTGTTTTATATTCCTGTGAAATACGAGTGTGTCCATGAATACGGAATACGCTTCGCGAAAGGAGACTTGGAGAAACTTTTTTTTTGCACGTAAAACTCTACGGGTGAGAGAGATCACAATTCGATATATACTGTACAGGGTGTACCATAAGTCCGGCATCATAGGAAAAAAAATAATAAAAGGCAAAACAAAAACTTTTATTTACAGAACGTGCTCAATATGTCCACCATTGTTTTCAATACACAAATTCAGACGTGATACCCAGTCAGCAAGCACACGGTGAATGATGTCAGGAGTAATGGTGTTACATGCCCCAATAATGCGCTGCCGCAAATGTTCAACACTCCTAATTTTCTCTGCGTATACCAGCGCTTTCAAGTGGCCCCAGAGATAAAAATCTAGTGGCGTGAGATCCGGGCTTCTAGCTGGCCATTCCACAGGTCCTCGACGTCCTATCCAATGACCAGGGAATTGTTGGTACAGGTATTCCCTTACGTGGGTGCTATAATGTGCAGGAGCGCCGTCTTGCTGGAACCATGTTGGGAAATTTCCTTCTTTGTTCAAGACACTGGGAAATGCTTCTTCCTTGAACATACGTAGGCAGGTTCCTCCAGTGACATGTTCATCGAAAAAGAGGGGGCCTATGATGCGATCCTTCCAAATGCCACACCATACCATCACCCGAGATGCACCTTGTTCCTTTGAAGAGGTATACCAGTGAGGATTGTTTTGAGACCAGTAGCGGGTGTTCTGTCGATTTACCTCACCATTTCCATAAAAAAACAGCCTCGTCACTGAACAGAATGGTGGACGGGAAATTGGCATCCCGATCATATTGTTCCGTAGCCCATTCACAAAATTCCATCCGCCGGTTGGGATCATCATCGCTTAATTTCTGTAGGATCTGAAGTTTATATGGATGCCATTTGTGAGCCTGAAGAATGCGATGGATGCTACTTTTCGACACTCCTGTCTCGGTGGACAATCGCCGAAGAGACTTATTGGGACTTCTGTTAAAATGAGCCAGGATAGCAGTCGCTATATCATCGTCAGTGGACCTCCTTGAAGGTCCACTGCGTGGTTTATCTTCTATGGATCCTGTTTCCTTAAACTTTGCAACAAGTCTGCTAACACAACTCTGTGTTATTGGCTCGAGGTCTGGATGCAGTCTGTTAAATTCAGCAGCTGCCTCTCTCTGACTCCGATTTCCTATGAGTAGAATTATCTGGATTCGTTCGTTCCTTGCTCACAGACATGGCCTGTAGAAAGAGAAAAATATGAATTATGGTTTGTAGAAATAGAAAAATATGAATTTCTCCTATGATGCCGGACTTATGGGACACCCTGTATAATATTATACACAGACCGTGCATGCAACAAGGAACTGGGGGAAAATTAAATCCACTATAGCCCGAATAAGTAATGAAGTAATGGTAAATGACAGATACTGTAGTGTTTTGTTTTTCATGATGTTACCCCATGGACGGTCTGTGTGTAACCTAAATTTTCTCGGGGGACCATCCTGATCTTGTATATATATATATATATACACACACACACACATACACTCTGTATATACACATTACGTAATATACAGGAGTATAGATGGCAGTTTTTCTAAAGAAAACCTGACCCACGGGTCGCTACATAGTCAGGAAGCAGAGGACGGTCTCCCATCCAACTACTATCCAACCCAATGCCGCTTAACTTCGTTGATCAACGGGAAGCGGTGTTACAACATTGGCTACAACGTAGCCCGCAATTTTTCTAAAAGACCCACTTTTTTTTTTAAATTTGCCTTAAAGGGGATAAGTCAGCGATTTAATGAATTTGCGATTATATATATATATATATATATATATATACACTTGCTCAGTAGACGATTGCAGTAAGAGGCTAATTCTAGATTTTTAGTAGAAATATTATGTAGTCATTCACTCCTTCAGGAAGAACATAAAGTGAGATAAACGTGTAACTATTACAGGTTAATTGCATGTGATTAAGGGTAAAGGAGTGCGGCATGGCCATGGAGAAAGGCGAACGAATAGCCTTTAAGAGGTTCAGTTTAGACGAATTATGTATTTAATTATTTTGTGTGTGTGTTTCGACCGTTACTTATGGTGGTAAAAAGCGGTTTCTGTCCATCAGTCGACTTTTGATAGCATTCTGCAATCTGTAACTTAAATGAAGGTTTCAACCAATTAAACTTAATAAAAGTTCCGTGCACGAATTTCTTTACACGAAGGTCAAACTGGTGGCCCCCATCTCTCGGCCTGCTCTGATGGAGGAACGAATTGCTGTCTCGCGATCTCCATCGCACATAGCCAGCCACACCCTGCTCATCCGGTACCGTCATGAGCCAGGCATCTAGTCTTCTTTAAGATTTCAACTTTGACCCTTGTGACGTTTCTGAGGTCCTTTGGAAGCTGGTTAACGTGTCTTGGTCCCCTAACAGCCAAGCTATTTTCCTTCAGTGTTGAGGAGGTCTCTTGTCGGGCCTTTAGTTTGGGAACACTACACATTCTACCTTTCCTGTTTTCCAGTGTTGTTTGGATGTTAATTGGGTTTAGTTTGAGGTTTGGTACCAGTTTTTCGAACATTTTTCATATGTGAATTATGTTACAGTATAGTATATCCAGCGAATAAAGATTTAATTTACGTAGTCTTTCCCAGCAGTTGAGTTCTTTGAAATCCATTAATCTTGGCTGTGAAAGTTCTCTGAATTTCTTCTAGTTCATTAATTTCGTCTTCTTTTTTTTATGGGGACGTCAAGACTGAGCAGCATTCAGGTTTTGGTATAATCAGTGTTTTTAGCAGGGGAATCATCATTACCTTCTCGTCCCTTCTTTTGAAGGTTCTCAGTAGCTGTCCCGTAACTCTTTTTGCTTTTTATCGCCATCTGATTCTGTGTGTGAAATTTTGCATCATCGGTCATTATTATCCCTAAATCTTTTGCTTTCTTGGTTCTCCGAATTTCTTGTCTATCTGGGTCATAGTATGCTGTCCAAGTTCCTTTCTTCCATATGTCAAGAGCTGAAATTTCTCTGTTAAAGTTCATGTTGTTGTCTTCTGACCATTCGTATATTCTGTTTGTGTTCCTCTGTAGGGCTTCCACCTCTTCTGCATTGCCGATTTTTCTGCTAATTTTTGTATTATCAGCAAAGGATGTTACTATACTGTTGTCGTCTACTTTATTTTCTGTCTGTCAGCATAATAATGAATAGAAGTGGGGCTAATACTATTCCTTGTGGAACTGAGTTGCGTACATCCGATTCTGATGATGATATACTTGGATTTTTACGGCTTGCTGTCCTTCCCTGAGGAAGTTGTAGATTCATTTGCCCACTTTGTCTGTTATTCCCGTGTGTTTCATTTTGTGCTATTGTCTTGATTACATTTATCGAATACTTTAGCAAAGTCCGTGTATATTACATCGTAATTATCATTGCTCTGAAGTGCATCTATGATATTGTTATAGTGCTCTATTAGTTGTGATAGGCACGATCTTCCTGATCGGAATCTGTGCTGGTTCCCATTGAATCTTTCACTGTCGACAAAAAGTCATAGATTTTTTTCCTTAATTTTTCTTTCAAATATTTTGGGGAGTGTTGTCAGTGACACCGGTCTATAGTTCTTTACTTGAGACCTGTCCCTCCTCTTTATATATAGGAACAATGTTCGCTCTTTTTAGTATCCGCGGTTTTTCTCCCGTGTCCAGGGATCGTCTCCACATCCAATGATGGGGTGTAGCTATTTCGTCCTTAGAGTTTTTAAAGAACAAGGCAATTCATTTGTCTGGGCCTGCAGCTGAATGTGATTTCATTTGTCCTATAGCTTTCACCATATCTTCTGCGGTAAATTTAAAATAAGTTATAAATTTTCCATTTAATTCCTCTTCAAAAAAGGTATTTCTGTCAGGTACTGCTTTGTCTCTATTTGGGCTATTAAAAGCTGATTCATATTGAGCTCTCAATATTTCAGATATTTCTTTTAGATCCTCGGTTAGCTCATTATTTTCTTTTCTTAAGGGTGGGATAGTAGCCCGCGATTTTGTTCTTTTTTCGAAGCTATGGAAGTATTTTGGGTTATCCACCGCATCTCTCTCTCTCTCTCTCTCTCTCTCTCTCTCTCTCTCTCTCTCTGAATGGCCCTTAATTAGGGCTTGTATATCCCTGTTTATACTTTCCAATTTTACTTCTATCATTTGTATAATTTTTTACTTATATATATATATATATATATATGTGTGTGTTATCTGTGGCTCTCATTATCTGTTCTTTGTTCGTGCGAAGGTGTCGTCATTGCATGCCTCACCTTCCTTAACCTTTTCAGTTTGGGGTTTCGTCTCTCGTTTTTGTAGTAAGATATCTTTCGTCCGTTGCCAGTCGAGAGAGAGAGAGATTACAAGTAGTTTCAAAGACCTTTAGGTCCACTCGGGAGGTTTCTGTTATTAAACTGTTCATTTTTTACATATTCTAGCAGTAGCAGAAAACTGGATAGAAAAGCATAAGGCTATCTCCCCACCCTCCTCTTCCTCCCCACCTCTGGTGGGTACGGAAAAAGGTTGAAGAAATTACCTTGACCCTGGAAAAGCAACCAAGGAAATTTTACAAAAAAAAAAGAATATATAAACTAGCTCTACAATTACGTTATGCACACAAAAATAATGTACTAGAGAGCATGTCTATACAAACTAACAATATATTTGTGCTAATCGTATATCAACTACTTGGTATCGTCACAAAAACCTCGAACATATGTTTTGATTTTATACCAAATATTTACAGTTCTATTTACCTAAGTATCGGGCCAACGAAGACTCCCTGGCCCAATCCAGGCTAGCCCAAAAGGATTAAACAAACTCGCCATGTCTCCATTTACGCGCGAAGCCATCACGCCGGCAAGGTGATAAAATGCCTCTGCAGGAAAAGAATTGAAACAGGAATTGAGAAAGGAAATCAGATTTTCCATACCATGCCCTCACCCTCACCTCGCATGCACCCAACTACCCAAGAAAAGGAAAATAAAAAAGAAATCGTGACCACAGAAACGCGACTTTACCACACTTTACCTAATCCAAGCTATGCATTTTTTAGTTTTTGCTCATGAGGAAATTATGTATTTCTACAAAATTCTTACTTAGTCTATTAACAAGGCACGCAAATGTTTGAGCGTGTTTTCTGTAACTGGATGTCTATCATGTGTGTGTGTGTGTGTGTCTGCCAATTCTTTGAATGTCGCCGAGTTTCAACTTGGGTTTTCCGCCGTGAAAGGTGTTTATGCGGCAAGTGGTATATTGAATCGTTCATACTTCGCGGTGTTGTGCCACCACGAGAGTAGAGAAACTCACTGTCCGACGAGGAATATCAATGGGAGGTCCTCGTATTTATTCCCGTGTACTTGTCCCTTATGGAGAATGAAAGTGTTTCGTTGATTACCCGTTGTTGCTACGGCGAATTCAAGTCTTCCACTTAGATGTGTTTATGAGGCAAGTGATCAAAAAATGAGTTGCTTCATGGGACACAGTGCAACCAGAGACGTTTCTCTAAAGTGGGGGAAGGACTAAGTGTAGGAGTAAATGTTTATACAAACTCTCGCCGGGTTACGTTGTAATACTAGTCGTATTTTGAAAATGCTTATTTAATTGGTTCTTAAATTATACGATACGTGAGGACTCTTAAATCCTGAGTTTGTTCAGAACTTTGTCCATCCTATTTTTAAACATGTTTACACTTTCATGGCTTGAAACAATCCCCGAGGGAAGTTGGTTCCAGATATTAACTATTTTGTAGGAAAATAAATTACTGCAGGTGGAGGTACTAAATGTTTTAAGTTGAAATTTAAAATTATTATTTTTTGTCAGATTGGTATTAAATGAGAATAATTTCCCGTAAACTACCATGTCATTTCCATTGAACATCTTAAAAATTTGAATAAGCTGATCGCGCAATTGAGAGAGTTACAAGGAAAAGAAGTACCTCAAAAGGCCTTGCGGCCCATACCGAGGAGGTACCAATGGCAACGGGTGCCAGAGAAAATTTCCTACACCCTCAAATAGTGTGCAAGATTCGGTCTAACATTTTCTTGAACAGATCCACAGAAGAACTGTTGACAACTTCTGAAGGTAGCCTGTTCCACGTGTCACAGATCTTATAGGTAAAGTAATTCACACACACACTAGTGCTAAACCGTTTCAAATCCAACTTCCAACCATTGTTGCGAGTTGAGTTATCATTTAAACTAAACATGCTTCTAAAATCGACATCATTGAACCCGCGTAGGAGCTTGAAAACCTCGATGAGTTGACCGCGCAGCCTCCGAGTTTCCAGCGAAAACAAATTCAGGGCGTGTAAGCGTCGATTGTAGCCCATATGCCTAACGGAAGGATTAACTTTGTGGCCCTTGCCTGGACTCGCTCCAGCCTGTCAATATCTTTCCTGAGGGTGGGCGACCAGAACTGCACAGCATAATCCAGGTGCGGCCGAACCAGGGAATTATATAGAGAGAGCACAATCTCCTTGTTCCGAAATCGAAATTGTCTCCTGATATAACCCAACAGCTTCTCGGCTTTCTTTTCCACATCTACGCACTATTTCGTAAACTTAAGGTCGCTGCTAATTAGCACACCCAAGTCCTTTTCCAAATCAGTGGCCTCGATATTACTTCCCCAACATAGAGTAGTCCGACTTGGGATTGGCGTAGCCAATGTGCATCACCTTGCATTTACCGAAGTTAAACGGCATTAGCCATTTTTCGGACCATTCTCCTATCTTACGTAGGTCCGCACGCAGTTGCTCGATCGCTTCTTGCGTCCCAACATTGGCCCCAAGCTTGGTGTCATCAGCGAATTTGGCGATCCTACTGACGATGCCAGCGTCGAAATCATTTATGTAAATGATAAACACCAGTGGCCCCAAAACGGAACCCTGAGGAACCCCGCTAGTGACCGAGGCCCAACCCGACCTAGCCCCTTTAATTACAAGCCTCTGACGCCTATTCTTCAGCCAGTTTTTAATCCAGCTACCTACTTCCCCACCGATACCCAGCGCGCGGACTTTGGCCATTAGCCGGCGGTGAGGTACCTTATCAAAGGCTTTCTGAAAGTCGAGATAAAGTATATCAATCGGCCTACTCTTTTCATACTCACTCCACATGACGTGAAAAAACTCAAGCAAGTTGGTGAGACACGACCTATGCCGTCTAAACCCATGTTGGGAGTCCCCAAGCAGCTTGTAGGAATCCAAATGGTCAACGATCCTATCCGCTATTATCCCCTCTAATAATTTACCTACAACCGAAGTGAGACTAATGGGACGATAGTTCCCTGGACTTCCGTGATCTCCTTAAAGATAGGGGTCATGGGAACGATTGGCCTTCGCCCTCCTATACGCAGCTTTCCTATTTCGGATAGCCGAAGGAATGTCACAGCTGAACCACTTAGGCTGCGTTGAAGCAGGGGTGACCGGTTTTGAGGGTATGGCAGCAGACTGGAGCACCATAAACTGGTCCCGGAATGCACTCCACACTCCCTCAACATCGCCGCCGATCTCTAACGCCATCTCACCTACGCTATCCCGGAGACCAACAAAGTCCGCCCGCCGTAGATCGAGCTTACTGCCTCTCGAGTTACTACGCTTCACCCGAGGGACGCAGACACAGAACCTAATCAGACCGTGATCACTCCCGCCCAACGATTCGTCAACGATGAGGCCAGTGACGAGGTTGTCTTCTGTCGTGAATACCAAGTCTAGAACGCTTTCGCCTCGTGTAGGCCTATTGACCCACTGAGTTAGGAAGTTCTCATCAGCAAAGTCAACTAGCCTCCTCCCTTCGGCATCAGCAGTCCTGTCTTCTCAGTTTATGCCGCGACAGTTGAAGTCTTCTAAAACTACACACACCCTGTCCCCTAGCAGGGCTACGGAGTTCGGTGTACAGGGCTGTATCCTCCTTGAGGAGGAGATGCGGAGGTCTGTACACCAAGATTAACCTATAGTTCGTCCCTCCCAGGTTCAGATCGACGCCAAGCAGCTCCCGTTCCGATCGGAACTGGCAGTCAACGGGACTCAACATGTCCCTCACGTATATTAGTACCCCTCTCCCCTCCCCACGGGTGCGGTCCTTGTGAAACATTCTATACCCGGGAATCTCGAACTCCCCAACGTAGTCCCTACGATCAGTATGAATCCAGGACTCGGTGATAGCAACGATATCCTGGTGTTCTGATGCTAAGAGCGCCCGTAGCTCGCTAAACTTATTCCTAATCGACCTAGCATTAAAAAGCACTGCACGGAGGGAGCCTTCCCTATTCTGACCGCCCCCTAGCACGACCCGTTTCCCAAACAGCCAGGGCTGTCGGGAGTTGAAGAGCCCTTCACTAACGAGGGGGCAACTTCCGCAGGAGACTGAGCCCCCTCCAACGGGGAAGGAGGGTCACCCACCCGTACATGAACGCACCCTTCAGTCGAAGGTACGTCCGCCAACGGATCATCATCATCATCATCATCATCATCTCCCCGGTGGGGGCCCGTCATCAATCCCCGGGCTTGACCTCACCATACGGCATAGGTGCAGGTCGAGCAGCGTGCCTAGCACACCTTTACCCTTGACATTGAGGTGGACACCATACCTCTGATGAAGGTCCCACCTATCCGAAAACGCGTCGAAGAGGTCAACAAACATCACGCCCAGTGGGACGCGCAAGTCTCGCACCCTCTCGTTGATGCCAATGACCTTAGAGAGAGAGAGAGAGGAGAGAGAGAGAGAGAGAGAGAGAGAGAGAGAGAGAGAGATTAAATTTCATCGGTTCTCGCTCCAGATATTAGTTGTGTAGAAACATTTCGTTTGTTATTCGACGCTGCCTTTATTCTCTCGATGACGCACTCTTCTTTTTCTTTTTTCTCGTTAAACTTCTTCCTTTTAATACTCGCTTTTCCACTCTCGCTTTCCAATTCGTGGTTTCACTTTTTTCTCTCCGTCCCTTCCTTTGCGGTACTCGTTTCTGAGGGACCATTCACGGGTTTACGATGGCATTCTGGAGAAGAGAGTTACGCGTGATGTATCTAGTGACGCAACGGCACTTCATTGAAGTGACATTTCCACCACTCCGCCTTTACTTTCTTCGTACTCTGTGCGCGGTGAACTGTTAAAAAGGAATCATTTTTGTATTACTCGTCGAGTCTTTTATGCGGTATTGACCTATGAGCCTATATATATATATATACTGTATATATATATATATATGCAGTAAAATCACAGAATAACACGTGATCTTATTAATAAGCAAACAACCACAGGGAAAAGGAAAAAAAACACGAAATCCGAGCGCTTTCGTGATATATTCACATTACTTGTTGTTCCTTGAAGATGTGAATATATCACGAAAGCGCTCGGATTTCGTGTTTCTTTTTCCTTTTCCCTGTGGTTGTTTGCTTATATATATATATATATATATATATATATTAGGTTAAGTCGTGATATTTTCGTTAGTTTTAACGAAAATATAACAATGGAGGTGCTATAAAAGAACACGGATCTTTTCCGTTTGACACACATGGTTCGATTTTATTTTAAATTTCTACACAGACGTAGTTTTGCATGCCGATTACGAAAATCAGAACCATTTTTTGGAGAAATTAATAATAAAAAGGTTACAACCCTTTAAAGTATTTTATTAGACCCGCCCTTCGTGCGGGTCGCGGGTAGCAAAAATTAACCAAACTATCACGACTTAACCTAACCAATCGTCAAGGGCGTACAATTAACCTACAAAATAAATAAAAAACAATAAATTTTTTTTAATTTATTTATTAATACTATAAACACCCAGGAATGTCTGTCAGTCAGTCCGTCCCGCTCAGTTTGTCAGTCGGTCACGCTGAGGAACGTTTGTCGGTCACGCTGAGGAACGTTTAGGTTAAGTCGTGATATTGTTTTTTATTTATTTTTTTAGGTTAATTGTACGCCCTTGACGATTGGTTAGGTTAAGTCGTGATAGTTTGGTTAATTTTTGCTACCCGCGACCCGCACGAAGGGCGGGTCTTAGGCTAGTTGTAACTTTTTTATTATTAATTTCTCCAAAAAATGGTTCTGATTTTCGTAATCGGCATGCAAAACTACGTCTGTGTAGAAATTTAAAATAAAATCGAACCATGTGTGTCAAACGGAAAAGATCCAAGAACACTGTAAAACAGTAATAACAATAGCAATTTTTAAAACTGTTTAGAAATTGTTTCTAGGTAATTTTTTCTTTCCCGAAACTGCGCACTGTAATATATTAAGATTAAATTTTCTTCGTTTATTAGTTTAACGTTTTCTCCAAAGTGTGTGAACGCGCGCGTTTGTGTTTCAGAAAACTTTGAAGTCTATCTTACACTTAACAAATTCATCGTCCCGCATCTTATCTTTGTTCCTAACATTAGTTATCCTTTCACAATGACTTCCCTTCGGAATTTAGGCTTTTATCATTATCTTCCTCCGGTTTACGTAAACGCAATCTCTGTTGCGTATAGTGATTTCCTCCTACTAGAAACGGTATATTTGCTAAAAGTACTGTAAGTGAAGTATAAAATTACTGAACTGACCAAACAGTGAATGGATAAGTAATATATTGGCACCATTGTCATATAAATAAAAGCTTATATAAGTAAACTTCATAAAGGGTTAATAGTATATTTTTTCTTGTACTGTACACCCACATCTGCAGCAAGTCGCTTTGATTGATACTTTTAACCTAATTCAAACTATACCCTAATGTAACGAATTTTACCTACCGGGGGACGGGTTGATAATATGCTTTTTCGGTTATATGGATAAACCCTCTTTATTTTAATCTCTCTCTCTCTCTCTCTCTATATATATATATATATATATATATATATATATATATATATATATATATATATATATATGAAAGAAGTATAGTAGGACGGATATTCTATCGACACTAATAAACTAACGTAACCTAATTTAATCTACCCCCGTAACCTCTAAAACTTGGCGATTTAAAC
>JAJOZX010006983.1:135000-239960 GCA_023014485.1 Bathynomus jamesi | reverse complement strand
TGATTTCTGTTCGGAAACAGATGATCGTTTGCGCTGATTAGGAACGCGGAGTCTGTCATTTTCAACTACTTGAAGGACTTCTTGAAAGCGCTCCTCATCCCTGGCAACATTAAGAAAGTCATGGCAAAGCTTTACACCACGCTCTGCAGCCTCATTGACGACCTGAAGCTTGTCCACAACCCGTTTCATGTTCAGGTAGTCGTCATGATCCGCCCATTCACTGGCTGGAATGTGGAGAAACTGATAGGGCATGCCTAAAATGGTGAAGAACCGGCTTGAGTCAGGCCCAATTAGGTCCACCAGGGCAGTGCCACTTTCTGGGACAGGGGGAAGATATGGCTTTCCATAGCCCCCATGATTGAGCCCACTCTTTTAGTAACTTCAGTGCCTTCATGGCAAAGAAGGGCCTTCCTCATCTCCTCTTTTGTCCTTTCTTGTACTTGGGACGAGAACAAAGCCAGTGGGGCCAATTCCTCAGTTAGGTACCAAGTGTGTCTACCGAGTGCCACACGTGCTTTGTCAACTATTGTGGCGTCATATGGGGCAAATTCAGCCAAGGTTTCGACCAAATTCAAGTCATTCAGTGGCGCACTTGCTGGAACGGGGCAAACAATCCACCATGGGACATAAACAGCGACTGTGAACACAGCAAACCGTTCTAACTTGCTGATTTGACTTTTAGTCACAACCTCGGCTTTGGGAAACTGCTCTTTGATTTGGCCTGACAAAAGAACAATCTTGAGGGTATAGAGCAGTTTAGCCATCCACCTTGCTTTGTGAAGTGCGCCGGGGTAGACCATTGTGAAGTTCACTGGCTCGGATCCTTTAGTTACAAGCAGCAGATAAAGCTCTACCAGCTCCTTGTAGTCGCCACGTGTAAATGGTTGGGCTAGAGATTCACGGAAGAAGTCAGCCATCTCCTGCTGGCGCTCCTCAAACACTCCAGGCATTGCGGGGTAGTAGTATTTCTTTTTTTCATTGTACGCCAGTTGAGAGAAATGGTTCTTGAACCTAGAAATGCAATTATTGGGATTATTGTATTTCGTACTAATCTATAATATTGTTTTAGGGGTATTAAGATTGATATGATCGATCATTTGCTTGGTGTTAGTATATCTTGTAAGTCTAATAAAAGAAATTCCACTAAATTTGTTCATTTTCTCGCTTCCGCGTCCGCGTCCGCATCTGCACTTTGGACTGCGGATGTCGTGCGGATGTGGACCGTTGAGATAAAATGTCATTAATAAGCGGAAATTATCAAATTCTACTATATTAATAGAACTAGTTCATTGTGCGCAAAAGTGATGCAAGCGACAAGACGAGAGGCTGTTCTTGTATGAAGTTACTCTCTTGCAACCTACTTAGATCCACGTTACAAAGCTAAATTATTTTCACCTAGTACATTAGAACGAGTTAAATCATCACTTGGCAAAGCAGTTGAAGAGCTTCAATCTCTTGAATCTGTCGCTTCGCCACCCACCAAAAGAATAAAAGTTTCAGTGACAGAACCAACACCTTCATCAAGCAAATCTATCACAGAATCTGTCTCTCAGTTTCTTGAGTCAAGCAGCAATGACGAGACCTACGCGATGTCAAAAGATGTAGTAAAAATGATCGAGAGCTATCACCAAGAAAAACGCCTGGCTGCATGTGACAATCCTATTAGTTGGTGGAAAAATACGCAGAATATCTATCCATACTCGAGTAAACTTGCAAGGAAACATTTAGCCTGTCCTCCAACAAACGTACCAAGCGAGAGATTATTTAGCAGTGCTGGATTAATATATGATGAAAAGAGAAACAGACTGGCAACAGAAAAGGCAGAAAAATTAATGTTCCTTAAGCATAACCTTCCTATAATTAAGTTTGAACATTAAACGATGAACATCTTAGTTTACTTTATTTTAATTACTCATTTATAAATATGCCTAATAAAACTTTAAACTTAATATAAATAGTTATCAAGCTAATTAAAGATCTCTTTCTATAAGGGTGGAGGTTGGGAAAGAGGTCGGTGGGGTGCATTTGAGTTGGGTTCACGTCCCGCATCCTGGTAACACAATTATGGTTTCTAATTGTGGCTGAAACTCAACAAAATATAACGAATTTATTTGCAGACGAAATCACTAATTGATTTCTATATTAGTTAGATGCTTGATATTATTTTATATGTTCAGAGAAAAGTACAGCAATTATTGTACAATTAATCAATTATACTACATTATAGCTACAGCTCTCTCTATATAATAACTTATTATATACGTTAAACACAACAAATCTCGAATATATCCTAAAAAATAACGAAAATGTAGACATCCGCATCCGCATCCGCATCCGCGGATGTTGAAATCAAACATCCTCATCCGCATCCGCATCCGCAGATGTGAAAAAAATGACATCCGCTACATCACTAATATATATATATATATATATATATATATATATATGGGAATGAACTCAGAATGGTCCCCTGAGTTTTTTATGATACACACTGACCGTGCATGGAACAAGGAACTCTTCTGGGATAATTAAATCCACTATAGTCCGAATAAGTAATGGTAAATGACAAATACCATTGTTTTTCTTTTTCATGATGCTAGCCCGACGTGGGCAACGGGTCACTCGCAAAGAAGTCCCATAAATATGTGTGTGTGTGTGTATATATATAGGAACCCCCTCATAAATTATTTTCGCTGTTTAAAGCTTCCTACCCCTGGCAAAAACTATGGTATTTGTCATTTACCATTACTTATTCGGACTATAGTGGATTTAATTATCCCAGAAGAGTTCCTTGTTCCAACGGGTCTCTCGCAAAGAGGTCCCATAAATATAGCTTCCCTCACCAGCTATCTGCAAAGCAGACAGGATCCAGCTTTGGGACATGGATCTAGGGTTTAAAGCAAGCCTAGTCCCACTACATTCAGAACCTCTATATAAGTAAAAGACTCGTTGCATTCACGTCGGATTGAATAAATCAAAGAAAAAGGTAACTATTGTATTTTTAGCCAAAAAAAAACAAAACTTAAACCTCAACCGGGACATTGAGCGTCCACTTTTCAAGGCACGTAACACGTCCATTTAATATACACAAACTCAGAATGGTCCCCTGAGAAACTTATATGTTAAACACAGACCGTGCATGGAACAAGGAACTCTTCTGGGAAAATTAAATCCACTATAGTCCGAATAAGTAATGGTAAATGACAAATACCATAGTTTTTCTTTTTCATGATGCTAGCCCGACGTGGGCAACGGGTCTCTCGCAAAGAGGTCCCATAAATATAGCTTCCCTCACCAGCTATCTGCAAAGCAGACAGGATCCAGCTTTGGGACATGGATCTAGGGTTTAAAGCAAGCCTAGTCCCACTACATTCAGAACCTCTATATAAGTAAAAGACTCGTTGCATTCACGTCGGATTGAATAAATCAAAGAAAAAGAGGTAACTATTGTATTTTTAGCCAAAAAAAAACAAAACTTAAACCTCAACCGGGACATTGAGCGTCCACTTTTCAAGGCACGTAACACGTCCATTTAATATACACAAACTCAGAATGGTCCCCTGAGAAACTTATATGTTAAACACAGACCGTGCATGGAACAAGGAACTCTTCTGGGAAAATTAAATCCACTATAGTCCGAATAAGTAATGGTAAATGACAAATACCATAGTTTTTCTTTTTCATGATGCTAGCCCGACGTGGGCAACGGGTCTCTCGCAAAGAGGTCCCATAAATATAGCTTCCCTCACCAGCTATCTGCAAAGCAGACAGGATCCAGCTTTGGGACATGGATCTAGGGTTTAAAGCAAGCCTAGTCCCACTACATTCAGAACCTCTATATAAGTAAAAGACTCGTTGCATTCACGTCGGATTGAATAAATCAAAGAAAAAGAGGTAACTATTGTATTTTTAGCCAAAAAAAAAAAAACTTAAACCTCAACCGGGACATTGAGCGTCCACTTTTCAAGGCACGTAACACGTCCATTTAATATACACAAACTCAGAATGGTCCCCTGAGAAACTTATATGTTAAACACAGACCGTGCATGGAACAAGGAACTCTTCTGGGAAAATTAAATCCACTATAGTCCGAATAAGTAATGGTAAATGACAAATACCATAGTTTTTCTTTTTCATGATGCTAGCACGACGTGGGCAACGGTCTCTCGCAAAGAGGTCCCATAAATATAGCTTCCCTCACCAGCTATCTGCAAAGCAGACAGGATCCAGCTTTGGGACATGGATCTAGGGTATATGTGTATATGTGTGTGTGTGTGTGTGTATATATATATGTGTGTGTGTGTATATATATAGGAACCCCCTCATAAATTATTTTCGCTGTTTAAAGCTTCCTACCCCTGGCACAATTTTTCACTTTTTGACCCTGACCTATATTGAAGAATATTCCATTTATACAGACTTACTCTACATTCAGGTTTTTTATGACATAAATCTTTATTAACATATATTTTATTTAATAATGTACAGTATTAGGAAAATTAATTAAGTACAATAATATATTCAGAAGAAAAAATTAGAGGCATAATAAATGTGCTAAAATTCAATTAACTTTTTCATTGTTCCTTATCACATCAAAAGGGAAGAAATTTTCAATATCATTAGGAAATTGTATTTCATATGTTATGTTTCTTACTCATTCCATTGGGCCTTCCATTCAAACTTGGGCAGTTTTCGCCTTGATTCTAATAAGTTTAAGATAAACTTTTAACAGTTGTTATATCCTGTTCTTTCGTGACATGCCTTTGTTACTAGGTTCACTGTCCTTTCCACACTTTGACTGTGGCATGGAAAAGAAGTTATCTCCAGTGGCTTACATCGAGCCTGTAGCAGCTCATCGTCTCTAAAATTGTTTAGCACCGGTGGAGGAGTAATGATCTCTTTTTGCCAATCGGTCATCTCGGTGTGGTCAGTAGATTGGAAATTGAGGGTTCGAGGCAACCCAAAGTTTCTGGTACTTGAAAATCCTGTTCTTGAAAGGATGATTTTTCTGAATAGCTTGCTCCCTAATTTCTAGTCTCTTGTCAGTTACCACTGATATGAGTATATTTTCTGGGTGGGCAAAGTAGGTGTTATTCTTTAATACTGGTTCTATGATTGATCTATGTTGTTCATCTAAATTTCGAAGCAAGCACATTAAATGCCAAAAGTTATATGCACCATCAGTTGTATTAGGATGAGATTTTATCCAAAACTACCCTGGAGCATAGAACTGCATAATAATCTTGACTATATCTTGAAGGTTTTTATCAGGATTTGGCGTTGTGATATATAATCGAAGGACCCTATTGGCTAGAGTTAGCCAGCGAGCATGGTGAAGGGTACCTGGGGATCGAGTGGACAGATCTTGAGAAGTGTCTCCAGTTTGCACTGCCAGACACATATCATAGAGATATCTTTGATCACTGCTTAGCTCGTTCACAACATTTGCTGGAATTTCTTTAATGTTTCCCTTTACGCGAGAATATTTGACTACCTCCAATTTTGTTAAATCTGTTTTCAGTTTATTCCCAATTGAACCCACAAAAGTATTTGAACCTGTTGTTTTATCATCAATGGCTTTGTAGACGTGCATAAAAGGCAGCTCGTTCAAATGCAAGAGGCACACCAACCACTGCACTGGTCTTTTAAGATGAATTTCAACCAGTTTTATGGCTCCACCAATTTTTCCTGTATTTACAGGAGTGCCATCACACAGTAAGGCTTTGATAGTATCTGTGCTGTTTGAGTCTGTAATAATAGTTATCAACTCTTCTGCTATACAGCGAGCAGTTCCATTATCTGGTGTGACATGGTCTTCATAGATGCTTCCAGGTTCTTTCACAATAACAGTGTTCTTCTTTTATCTTTCCACTTTTAGTTAATGTGTATCTTTCCTTCCATCAAATCCAAGGCACTCCATTTTCAGATTTTCGGATTTAGACCTAAAAGTATTTGTTTCATCCATGCGATTTCTTTCTCTTTCTAATTTTTTTATGTCAAGCATGTTGGTGTGGTTAAGGATCCCCATATCTTTTAAAGCTGCATTGACTATTGCAGCTGCAGCTCTACAACTTACACGATAACGATCTGCTGTTAATGCTAGGTTTTTATAGGAGTGCCTGTTCTGAATATTCTCAGTCAATTCTAAATCGGCCTCATAGTCTACATCCATGTCTTCTTCGGTATTTTCTATAAATTCCGATGGTAAAACATTGGTGGCTTCAGTCATTTCTTCTTGTGCTTTTAGTTGACGGTTTTGTGCTTCTTGGACTCTTGCTAAAGATCTCTTCTTTGTTGAACTAGGCTATGCGATCAATTGGTCCTAACTGATTTTTTCTTTGTTTTTGACCCACAAAAGACTCCCATTCTGCCATTGGTATTTTATCTTTACACCCGCAAGATTTCCTATCAATTCCCTTATCATAGCATTCACAAGAAGATATATATCAAACATTTCATCATACTGAGCTACTTTTAAGGCAAAACTTTCATTTCTTCGATGTAACGGCACCTTGTTCAATTTTGAGGCTTCTTCTATTAGTCGACTGACTTTAAGATAGATACCTTTGGTGTTAATCGTAGGAAAAGAAAATTTCATCCAAATGTCTTCAATATCTTTTACAACAACCCTGTAACAATCATTAGCAGTTGCTGATCCTTTTGAGTTAGCTTCTTCACGACGTCGCACAAAAAGGTAGTGTCTCACAACATCTGCTTTTGAAGGAGTCATGGCTGCTGGGAATTCCGTAGGATATCCAAAGGCTGCATTTGAGGACTTTCTTCTAGTAGTCATAGTTTATATTCAGAAGTAAAATCAAATTATATGTAATTTATAATTTATGATAATTCAAATTATAATAAAGCAAATGCAAATTATTTATATTTATCTGAAAAATTATTTATATTTATCTGAAACAAAAATGTCAAGCATTAAACAAACAACTTATCATGTAACATATAACAACAATAAACATATGCAAATATGAAGGTAAAAAAGGGAGGAGGGGCATGTGATAGGGGTAGTAGGGTAGCACATGCTTGATATTTTAATATTTTAAGATGATAAAATGAAACTTCTCACATAGTGTACTTTTTAAGAAATAAAAAAAAATCCCATTTTCGACCCGACCTAATATATATATATATATATATATATATATATATATATATATATATATATACAGTATATATATATATATATATATATATATATATATACACAGTGGTGGGCACCGTTAACCAAAAAGTTAACTTCGATAACGATAATCCGTTAACCCCAATTTTTAACTGCGATAACGATAATCCGATAATTTTACTACAAAGTTAACGGAAGTTAACGATAATCCGTTAACGATAACTATTTCTTTACTAACATTTAAAAAATCAAGGAAAAAAGCTTTAAAACCCATAGAAAATGTTTGTTTATGCAAAATCCAACAATAAATAGGTATTTAACGGTATTTTTATCAAGTTTTGCAACTTTTTTGCTTAATAACTTTTTTTTATTTTTAATAAAAAATGTACTGATTACATGTTTTGAAACCCTTGTAACCACTAACCATTAACTAAATTTTAATTTACCAGAGAATTATTATGGCGGGAACTGAAAGGTAAAATTAAATTTTAGGCACATTTATTAAAGACTATGATGACTTTTACTAACGTTAAAAGAACCTTCTTACCTTCAATAAAAAGCGCACAACCTCCCCTTGCGAGATCTGGAAGCAGACTGAAGTAATGGCGGTTTGAATTCATTCGCGGAGCGGTGATCTTCCGTGAATGACTCCTCGCAGTTAACGTGTTAACGGACTTTAACAGACTAAATATCGAGTTATCGGAAGTTAACTGGTCCGATAACGATAAATGGAAATTAACTTCCGTTAATAGTCCGTTAAAAAAGTTAACTTCGTTAATTAACTGTTATCGAATTAACGCTTTAGTGCCCAACACTGTGTATATATATATATGTATATATATATATATATATATATTATATATATATATATATATATATTAGTGGTGGACCGGATGTCAGTTTTTCAACATCTGCAAATGCGGATTTTTAATTTCAATATCCGCGGATGCGGATATTTAGTTAATCTATCAATATAATATAGCATTATGAATATATGACATAATTTTTCAAATTTCGTGATATTACTATTATGGCAGGCAATGCATAAGAATTAAAATTAATATTAATGTTTTCATTATGATAAAAATAATAACTTTCTCAAGAGTTTCAGCCACAGAAAATTCAATGGAACAAGTTTCATTTAATTTTCTGTAATACCAGAATGCGGGAAGTGGACCCAACTCTTTTGCATCTTTTGCATTTTTTGTATTTATTTACAATAATTTTGTTCGAAACACGATAGACTGTTTGATCTTATACGAACAATTTCATTCTGAAAAGTTACTGTGTTGCTGTGAAAAAAAAATCACTGGAGTACGCACAGCGGCACAGGCAGTGTTTGTTGATTTAATGGTATTTATATTTTGAGGTTTATATATTTGTTTGTTCATTAATAACACTGTACAACAAATTTTCGGTTCAGAAAAAAAGCGGGAATAACATTCGGTCATTCTTAATATTTCGAGTGTGCTGATTCCAAATCTGAAAATAGTTTTTTTCTGTCACGTCACGTTTTTTTGTAATGACTGCTTAAAATCTTCATACCAAAAAATAAGAATATATTGATAAACAGATAGGCTTTATCATATGGAACAGTTTAATTATTGCTATACTTCAACATATATGCACAAAATTAACATAAAACTCTCGTATTATACTGTTTTCAACTCATTATTTGTATTTATGCTGGAGTTTGTGTGATGCTTCTGGTTGGTCACGCTTTAAATTCCAGCAGAAATCGGCCAGCATAGCAGGACTCCACTTCCCTTTGTATCAGCTCTCCATTGTGGCTATATCCTGGTGGAATCTCTCCCCGTGTTCGTCGCTAACAGCAGATGCGTTTTCCGGAAAGAATGAGAGATGTGACTGCAAAAAATGAATTTTCAATGACATCTTACATCCGAGACGTTGGTATGAGTTGATAAGTTGATCCACAAGTGCAGCATAGTTGTCGTATTTAGTCTTTCCTAGTAGACCGCTACACACGTTTATGAATGCACGCCAGGCTGCCAACTCAACCTCATCCATCACCGCTTCAAAGTGTTCGTCTAGCATGAGTTGGCGAATTTGAGGGCCGACGAATATGCCTTCTTTAATCTTGGCATCACTTATTTTTGGGAATTTTTCCTTTAGATAGATATTTGAAGGCAGGCTTATCCTGTTTCAACTCCTTTGCAAATTGTTTCATCAGCCCTCGTTTTATGTGAAGTGGCGGCAAGATAACCTTTTCCTTTTGTACTAGTAGTTCGTGAATAACATTGTGAGATCCAGGTGCGGAATTGTCTCGCGGCGGCCATACTGAGCATGTGTAGTGTTCAGACCTTGCTCGGCTATCCCACTTGCATAAGAAACACATGTATTTTGTATAGCCAGTTTGCAATCCATTGAGAATAGCCACAACCTTCAAATCTGCGCAGATAAGCCATTCATGTTCATTGTATTTTATACAGTCCAGAATAAAAGCAACATTGTCATACGTTTCTCTCAAGACGACTGAATGAGCGATCGGAACAGAAGGCATTGTGTTCCCATTGTGTAGCAGTACACTCTTAACACTGTACAGAGATGCATCAATGAACAATCTCAACTGATTCGGTTCATAGCACAAACCCAGAGCATCGAACAGACCATGTATATCAATGCAATAACAAAGATTGTTCTTCATCGTGAAATATTCCTGCAAATCCAAGGAGAGCTTTCGGAATGCTGTAATTCGTACGTCTTCCGCCAGCAGATTCCATTCTTGTAGACGTGAGGTCAGCGGTTCACTTTGTTGCTTGGTAAGTATTAAATCACGGACCAAATCATTGAGTTCAGGCTGCGTGATGAGATGTTGTTCTTTCTTGAACTCGACTTGAGCTTCATAGTATTCGCCGTCTGATTCCGATTTGTCAGAGCCGGTGCCTACATCTCTAGACCTGGCATGATGGAGGGTCGAGTTGCTTTCTTGCGATCTCCATCGCACATAGACAGGCACACCTGGTCTCCATGTCCATTGTCCATACCTGATCTTCAACAACCTGTCTCACCAGATGTACAAGCCTCCACTGCAAATAAATATAGCCATACCGCAATGTCATCAAAAAAGTTATCCCTCGTGTTAAAAAAATCTTAACAGTTGTTCCCCACAAATAATTCGCGTCGATACAACAACAGAATAGCCGCGGCTATTTTTTAAATTATGATGCTGTTGTTGATCTTGTAAAGTGTTATCAGCCATTGTGATTTTGCTTACAAGAATTAATGATTAGAGCATGTAAATTTTCAGTTCCTCGAGGTTATTTTTTCTATTGATCCGTCGGTGATCGAGGATCTGGTATGTTTATACGTTCTGATATAGCACAAATACAACACCCCTAGCGAACAACACTTCAGGTTGTTACAGTTAAGGTGTTTCTCCCGAAGAAATATATGATACTATTTGCTCTATATACCTCCCACATAGTAACAAGGCTACAAAGGCTGATCTGCAGGAATTATTAAATCAAATCCCAAGACCATTTCTCTTACTAGGAGACTTCAACAGCCGCCATCCTCTCAGGGGTGACATGGTCACCTCTTATTTGGCAGACCCTATAATTTCCATCACGCAATCCTTCCAGTTGGATATTTTAAATGATGGTTCACCTACTCATTATCACCTACAAACCGATACGTACACTTGTATAGACCTATCTATCTGTACTTCTGAATCACTTTGGGCTTCCAGTGGGAAGTTTTAGAACCACCGCCTGAGAAATACTTTGATAGTGATCATTTTCCTATTAAAATTACTGTTACTAAAGCAAGTTCTCCCATAATTGATCACTCAAAATGGGCTTTTAAGAGAGCAGATTGGCCCACCTTCAACCTTCTTACTGAATTCCATACCTCATGTGAAGATATTCAAGATCCTGACATGACGATGACCCATTTTAATGAAATTGTACTCAGTGCTACGGACATTAACATCCAGAAGACAACTGCTTCCCGTGCTTGGTGGAACCTGGAATGTGCTGAGGCTTGCGATAACATGAAAAAGCCTCCCGAAGATTGCACCGTACTAAACGCCAGGAAGATTCTATTGAATTCAGAAGACTCCGTGCTATTAAACGTAGAACACTGAAAAAGGCAAAACTTGACTGTTGGAAGGCTTACACCTCTACAATCAATGCCAAATCTTCCCTTAAAGCCATTTGGTCCAAGATTAAAAAAATGTACGTCCACCTTTGCCTGTCATAGTTGAGAACAACCAAACATTCACCACACCTTATGAAGTTGCCGACAAATTAGCAAGATCATTTGCTAGCTTCTGAAGTGGCTCTACATATACTGATCGTTTTCTAATTCATAAGCAAAATATACAAAGTAAGCCATTGAATTTCCAACTTTTCATCTCTGAGCCGTATAATGTAGAATTTTCTGCCTCTGAATTACACGAAGCACTGGAAATGTGTAAAGATAGCTTGCCAGGACCTGATGATATTCATTATAGTACGATGAGACACCTTCATTCATCTGGACTTAAGTTCCTTTTACAGCTCTTTAATCATATTTGGTGAACAGATTACCACCCAAATGGAAAGAAGCCGTTGTTATCCCAATTCCCAAACCTAATAAAGATCCTACTGATCAAGCAAACTATCGCCCCTTCTCTTTAACTAGTTGCCTCTGCAAGTCAATGGAACGAATGGTTAGTATTCACCTCACTTAGTACCTGGAAAAAGAAAAGATTTTTGCTGATACCCAATTTGGCTTTCGAAAATTTCGATCTACATTTGATCCACTATTACGCCTTGAGCATAACAAACTTGGCATTTTCCCAGAAAAAAATTTCTCCTAGCGGTGTTTTTTGACCTAAAAAGGCATATGATACCACTTGGAGAAGAGGAATTCTTTTGAAATTGCAAAATATTGGCCTCTGTGGATCCCTTCCGTTATTTATTTCTAATCTGTCTAATAGACAGCTTAGAGTCAAAGTGGGTGCAACATTGTCCCCTTCTCATATTCAACAGGAACGGGTCCCTCAAGGCAGTGTGCTCAGCGTTCTATGTTTTTCTTTGGCTATCAACGACATAATATCAGTCCTTCCGAATGATATTTAGAACTCCTTGTATGGAAATGATCTAGCTATTTATTACGTGGGTAGTAGTATAGCCGCAAAAGGGGAGAGTGCAAGAATGTTGCAGGTTATTATGTAATGTTGCAAAGGGGGAGAGTGCAAGAATGTTGCAGGTTATTATGTAATGTTGCAAAGTGGGATGGGGGTTGTTGCAAAGGGGGGTGGGGGGTGCAAAGGGGGTTGTTGCAAAGGGGTGGGGGGGGACTTGGAGGCGGCGTTATCCCCCAAGAGAAAGGAGGAGGAGGAGAGAAAGGAGGAGAGGTGTTCACCTGGCAGGAGCCAAGTGCACATTAAGACTTCAGCCGAGTTGGCGTTGTTTTATAGGCTCCTAATCAGCCAGTTGGCGTAAATGGCTTGAGTTGCCAGATACCGCGATACCATTGTATACATTATTATAGACTCCTAATCAGCCAGTTGGCTGTAAATGGTTGTCAGATACCTCTTTTTAGCAGTATTATTGTATACATTATTATTATATACGCCTAATCAGCCAGTTGGCTGTAAATGAGTTGCCAGATAGCGCCATGTATTCCGAAGACAGAGTTGCCAGATACCATTGTATACACTATTATAGACTCCTAATCAGCCAGTTGGCTTAGAAGGCTTAAATATTGCCAATACCTGTTATACATTATTATATTTCGAATACCGGTAGTAGAAGGCATAACAATAAACAACATTGCATCATTCTTTTTATTATAAATATATAGAAAATAAATATACATTTGAGGAATATGCGTATAACAGAAAATATATACACACAATTATGGATATATATATAAAATAAAATATACATTTCAATAATATACACTTCAATAGAAATATGTACATAACAGTACAGGAGAAATATACACACACACACAATTATGGTGATATATAAAATAAAATATACATTTCAAATAAATATACACTTCAATAGAAATATGTACATAACAGTACAGGAGAAATATCACGCAAAATATATATATATATATATATACACAAATCAATAGAAATATGCGTATAATCGGGGAAATGTCAAGCAAAATATATATACAATTCACTTTTTTTTCAAAATACTAAACTCGTCTTAATCGAGTTTACAATTACATCATTATTGCTCTGCATTACGCAGTATATGCGGCTTAATAATATTTCACCGCTTAAAGTATAGGGAAACCTGTATTCGATATGAAGGCTTTCATATCGTTCAGTACTATTTTTGTTCCCACTTTACAACCGGTTGGTAAGTCATCTTTAAACACGTCTAGAATACAATCAAAAGCACGCACAAAGAGTTCATCGTTAGCTACATTATTAAACACAAGTTTATAAGAACGCTTTTCCAATCGAGGGTTTATTTCTACCGACTCGAGCTTTTCAATCGTGAACTCACTCAACATAGCGGCAATTGAAATAATCTTCTAAATCGTTACGACAACTGCGCGTTATATAAAGAAATAGTTCTTCAGGGTGAACGGTGTAGGTGAGCTCAGCCTTGTACCGATCAATTGCTTTGTACCAAAGTTCATGGTATTTCAAAGAGTCTAAACTTTTTAAATAAACATCCAGCACTAGACCATTCTCACCAGTCCCTACACTCGGTAAACCCATCGAGCAGAGCGGTGTATGCGTATTCAAGTACTGTATCAAAATAAAACATATCCGTAACACGCGCGTCTAATATAGGTTTCAGTTTACGGAATCCGACGATTTCAAACATTCTGTCGAGGATGAAACGGTTTCGCGTAGGAATAAGAGCGTTATTATCAGAAGCATTCTTCCACATCAACCGTTATATCAATGCACGGCCGATCGTTATTTATACACAACGTACATACAACGGCGTATGAGGGTGCGTCCTAATCTGCTCTCTTCTTGTACCTACGTTAGCAGGTATTTTATAACGATCTTCACTCCACTTCTCAACTATCACAAAGATTCTATTCATCTCCTCGATACTTAAATAAACCCGTTTGTTTGTCGGTCTACATTCCGTTTCCAGTACATAGCTAATGGTACCGGAATTACGCCTGAACACGCGCAACGATTTCGTCACGGACACATCGTACGAGGCGTTGAGAATGCTGCTCAAAGGAAGTTCCATCGTATTCGAAGAGCGCACGTCCACTCGGCTCAAGCTCTGAGATAACTATGAGCCGTGTGAGGCACGCAGGTAGGCAGGAATGGTTCGACGGGCGGCTGACTCGATGATACGTGAATGGGCTTGTTCCGCGAGTCGAATTGTTGTACCGGTACAAGAATATCACTACCAGCCTACGCACCAGACAGTTTGGATAAGAACTAGGAACATTTTACTAAACATCTCCACACTCAGGCGCACTATTTGAGAGGAACATATGTTCATATTTTTCCTTTCTGCCCATCAAACGATACTCGTCTCTAAACTCTGTTAAAAATTCACGCAGGGCACTAGCCACAACCTCACTACGAACCTCATCATGATATACGTTAATATAGTGATAAAATACTTAAGATTGTCCATGATCACGAGATTCACATTTCCAGTCGTAGGGTATGAGTAATCGACATGGTGTAGCATGACGTAATACCGCTTGTCACACCACCCATCAGCAAGACTCATTATCCATACCTGCTGCTTCTCTTCTGCACGCGTTGTTTCTTTTACTTCACGGTGTATGTGAGACTTTATAAAGTTTAGCTCTGCAGTATACTTCAGCACATCGTCTGTGCAACGAAAGCCTTCAACGGTCTCACCAGAACATCCGTAGAGTATTTGTACATCTTGGAACTTCGCACAATCCAATGTGTTTTTAAAAGAGGCATAGGAGGGATGAATAGGAAGTTTTTCGGTATCCACCACATCCTGGCACTTTACTGAATACCATTTCGTAAACGTTGTACAAGCAATATTAAAGGTAGCCATTTGAATACACGTCTGATCTGAATACACGTCTGATCTCTCGGGCTTACTGCGGTCGACTGACCACGCAGGGACTCCCAGATAGTAGCATGACTCACGGTCTTACAGTGGGCGGAGCTTAGAACTTTCACCTACACACACACACACACACACACACACACACACACACACACACACAAAGGAGAAAGTGAAACGCTATTTGAAACATGATTTATTTAATAAACGAGATATTCAAGTTATATATATTTACAAATACGATTTAATAAACGAGATATTCAAGTTATATATATATATATATATATTTACAAATAGATACGATTATATACAACGTGTGAGTTAGAAGCATCATTGGTATCCAAAGGGTACGGTATCATAGGTACCAGGTAACTGGTAACGTTTCCTATAGGTGTTACGGCACACCATCGTACCCCTAAGTTCCTTCACGCCCCCAGCTTCTGCGCCCGAAAATTGTGGGTGCCTACAATTAGTTGGTGAGGTTGTTCATCCAAACATACTAGATCCTTCAACGACTCAAAGTTAACAACCTCCCGATTCGCATGGTTGAGCGTAATACCCTTTGCCTTCACGATATATTTCATTTCATCCCCCACCCTGACCCGTACCCCATAAGTCTTAGGTCCTGTTGAGGCAAAAGAGTCGGCGTATGCGTTGTCCCCATACTCATCCTTGATCTCATCAGTGAGCTCGCCGAGGAACTCCCCAATAGTGGGCATGTATTCACCCTCCCTCTCTGTGAATATCACGCTATCTGTATCGGCATACAATACTCTCCGCCCAAGAGAATGCAAGACCCCAAAGTTTTATACGGGCGTAGGCTGTTGTGAAGCTGGCCACAGGTATGTTTGTAACCCTTGAGGTATCTGTGGCAAATTCAGTGTTGTTGTACTTTATTACGTAAGTATTACCTACATTTACGATCTCCATGACCTCTTTATCGGGGGCATTGGCATAATCCCAGACATCGCTATAACTTTGTGCCAAATGAATGCTCCCTCTGCCGGTATTCTGCGCAAATTTTCCCCATAGACTGTTTAGACACAACTTTGCACTAAAGCGCTTGCCAGGATTCTTTACAATTTGGACACGATCAAGTTGTATACCTTCGCGGTCGCGGTAACGTTGAATATAGGCAGACTTTTCATCTTCGGTATCAACTCCTCGCGGATACCCTGATGCCTCAACCTTATCCTTCAAAAAGGTGTTTATATATGGTGTGAAAAGGTTGGGTAGCTTCTGAAACCTCCACACCTCATGTATCTTCAGTATTCTATAACCATGGCGCACGGCTAGGGCCAACTCAGGACTTGTATATACGCCTCTGATCTTACGCTGGTGGGGTATATGGTTACATTCGCCGTTATCCTCTTCCGCGCACTTCACGCACAGGGGAAACATGAGCTTGTCGTCGATAACGACAGGTAAGATCGGCATCCATAAATTGCGTGGGGGGAGTACGTCTACGAAAGAGATCCCAAAGTAACGATCATTCAAATTTTTTGAAAATTCATTGATGGATGGTAGGCTAGGCCCCACCAGTTTCTCAGGAGCGCCCACGGGGTACGGATTGCTCTTCATCACGTATGGGTATAAGAACAGAAATCGTAGTAATGGAGCTTCACGCCCTCCGTAGGTGGGAATATAGTCTGAAAGGATTTGTACTTCCTCCAAACAAGCTATCACCAATTTGAGAGGATCCAGCACCATTGACGCTTGATCGCTTTTATTTCCTCACGGTACACCTCGTCTGTCTCCATCCGTGCATCATATTCATGCTCCCACAAGACTTGTGAGTGAACTGTGATCCTATAAGTTGATCGCGGGTGCGGGTCGATGCAAGACAGTCGGCAAGAGACCTACCGTTGATATCTCCGGTGACTCCGCACTCAGGACGGGGGCATCCATGCCACCAGCAACCGTTAAAGGAGTACACAGTCTTCACACCAGTGACACGGTTTTCACTTAACCCATCAACCCAAAAAACACGTCCATTAATCTTAATGGGTACTTCACCCGTGTTGCGGCGTGCTTTATGTATACACCTGTCTGTTGCTGTAGGTGTATGAGCCAGTAAATAGCCTTGTGCCCGTAACTGCGGGGATTGGTTTCGGTGAATAATGGCTAAGGTGTCTTTCGGCATGAAGTTATTCTTGACACCGTAAAACATAATGATGCGATGGTGGTTGCGACTTGCAGTGGATCGCATTTGAAACGGGCTATGTACATCCTTCTAAAGGCCTGGAAACATACTCTAAGCACGCGCACATCATTCACGCAATAACGCTCACATTCATCAGCTATATTATAAGGGTTACTTTCATTAAAACTGTCGTAGTATCGATCAAAGTCTTCACGTTCATCCATGCAGTCAAAATAATGTTTGGGGTGGTGGGCCTACGTAGTTTAAAGTCTCGCTGGTGAGGAAAGTGTATGGGAAGTATCCTTTGGAAACTTCAGCTGCTACTCCCCATCACCTTGGGTAGCTTTGCTAATTTACAAGGTGTGAATAATAAAGTATCTTTAAATTGTACATTGCCTCTTATCTGCATCTGTATTAATTTGTTGCCTCTTTTCAATGGATCACCTGTAAATATCTCAGAGGATTCGTGTTCAAGCACTCCTTATAAAGGAACTGCGTGTCAAACTTTGCCCCGTTATGGGCGAGAATATACACAGTCATTTTTTTGAACTGTCGGCTAACTTGACAATATAGGACACAAATAGTTTCACAGGACTATCGCTGACATTCGTTTTAAAACGTTTGTCCGTTTACCACATTTGGGCACTCGTCACATCGATATCCTACACTCATCACAGATAGTCTGGCTCACAGTAAATGTGGAATTACCTCTTTGGTTTCAGCGTTCGTATATGTTTCTATATCGTAGTATACAGTTATACAGGGTTATTTTTAGGCTTAGCATCTTTCATATAACATACATGCTTTCTCCATCCGCCTTATTTCCTCCTGGCATGTAGGACAGTGAATTACGTCACACTTGTGCTTAAATTTTCCCCAATTATCCATTGTGTGAAACATACCACATTCACAGATTCTCATTTTCCTGCACGTGCCAATTGATTTATGGAAATCAAACAGCTATTATTGAAAATGTGCGTCTACACACATCACAGTCTCTCTTCTCACTTCAACTACACGGCTTTCACATTTGGTGCTTTTACACTGCTCACATACCATGTGACATTCTTTACAATGTCTCCTATATCATCCGCAAACTCGAGGCACCCTTACACAAATCATGATGTCTCCATATTTTCGACTTTTTCATAACTCGCGTAAAGCCACCTTATATTACGGATGGGGAGATACGTTGTCCCTGACAATCCTAAAATAAGTAGGGGCCTTGTACGATCTCTCACACAGCTTTTAAAAACATACACAGTCCTACGACGATCATCCAACCAAACACAACTATGCGGACATTCATTTCCTGTTCTACCCTTCTCAGCTCTTCAGGACCCATATTACAGTCAAATTCAAGTTCACAGTCTTCAGCTAGTTTACGGGCATGCTCCACGACTGTAGGCAACCAAAATTTTTTGAGTTCGTGTATTTTGTACAGTAAACATACGTGCTAAGAGTACTGCTATAACCCGCAACCACGATCACGTTTATATGCCGTCTATAAATAGTTTGAGAATTGAAGTTAAGAGTATACGGTATGGCACTATGACCCGCAACACGGTATACATGGTCAATATTTACCGTGAAGTTGTCCATATTGAAGGCTATACTACTTTGGGCGCTTGCATTATACGCCCTAATATATTTCACATCTTCAGCCGCCAAACGTCTAATGGCACTATCACCCAATAATCGTCTACATCACCGTCATCTGACCCGAATCCAAAGGACATACTCGTCCTGACTTCACGCTCGTCACGATTCTGAAGAGCAAACTATAATCGCTCTACAACCCGGCGTAGTCGCGCTCAATACCATTGCTATACATGACTCTAGGGTCTACCCTGACTCTATACCGATTTCTAGTCAAGGCTGGGGTGGGGGCTGCGGATCGCACCAATTCCAGCGTTATACCATCCTCAACAGAACGGGGGGCGGATGAATTAGGGATATAGTAGCGGAAGGTGCTGCTGATTGGGGCCCTGTTGCGTAGGGTTGATTGGTTGGGGCTCTATTATTGTAGACTTAACAGAACGGGGGGCGGCGGATGAATAAGGGGATATATTAGGTGCTGCTGGGGGTGTTTGTTGCGTAAGAGGTTGAGGGTTGGGGATCTATTACCGCTGCAACAGACGCGTATTTCGGTCGCTTTACACCTGACGTGGGTATCTCATACCTCCGCTTTGGACGTGTTACCGGTATCGCTGGTGAGGGTTCAGGGAGGAGATCACAACTACACTGTCGTCGAGGTCATCCGTAATGATGGGCTGCTCTACCTCATCGTCATTCACGGTTCTGTGGGAGAAGAAATATAAGGATCAGCACTCAAAATTTGTATATTTTGTAAATGACTCACTTAGTGAGTGTGACGTGTTAGAAATGTGCTCTGTAGAAAAATTCAGATTCACGAGCCCATCCACATGTATTATATCTGGACCTACAGGATGTGGTAAAACTGTGTTTATGCTTAAAAATCATTAAAGAAAAGGGGGAGATGTTCTCGAAATTTGTGCGTAAGTTATATGGTGCTATTCGACGTATCAATCAGTGTTCAACGAGTACCAAGATGATATTTTGTTCCACAAAGGCGTATATGACGTTAATTCGTTAAAGGGAAATGACATACAATCATTGTAATTGACGATCTCATGTTGGAGATGGATAAAACGTTGCCGAGACATTTACAGTATTCTCCACCATTAACATAAGCGTGTTCTTCATCAATCAGAATCTATTTTTCAAAAATAGATACATGCGCGATGTGTCGTTAAATACGCAATATCTAGTCTTATTCGCGCACGTAGAGATGTATCACAAATTGGGGTATTAGCCAATCAAATGTTCCCGAATCAGCGTAAGGAGTTTTTGGAAGTTTATAAAGAAGCTACAAGCACGCGTTACGGATATTTGCTTTTGGCGACCTTCATCCGCGAAACACGTTTAGAGTGCTTCTGCGAACGAATATATTTCCAAACGAGCCTGAAACGGGTATATTCCAGAATGACAAAGAGACTAAAGAAATACCGTGAATTAATAAAAATCTATCATCGACTGCCCCGGGCAATGCAGCAGATGTTTATTAAAAATATCGATGCCGACTTTTTAAAATGCATCTGTGAAATCTGTCTTAACGTTATAAATTGCAATGTATCAATGAAAACCCATCAGAAGGCTCCTACGCCGCTACAAGAACATAATACGTGCACTCGCTCGTAAAAGCCAAACTGTAGCGAAGAAAAAACGAATTATTGTAAACAGGAGGGTCATTTTCCCCACTCTTATTCAGTTTTGGGTCCTTTACTGACTAGATTAATATAATGAAGAAAGTGGTAGTGATTCCCCACGAGGTGTACGCCTCACTGCAAAGAGACACGGATCTAGATCCCCGTAAAAGCAGACTTAAAAGAATGGAAAGCGAATTGTTAGCCCTATTAAACAGTGAAAAAACACCTGATGAGAAAAGAATCTTATACCAAGAAGCTCTGCAGAAATTTCTTCACGAGTACGAAAATTATAAGAGCCCTACAGAGATTCCTGTGGTTATTAGGCACAGCACGGGGGACGATGGCGACATAGGATCTATACCCGACGACACAGCTGACCAACCAAAAAGATTAGCCACACAACATATCGAACATGTATTAAAAAATACCCTCCCACTTACATTGAGGAGTAAAGGCTTAAGTCTTTATAATCTATTGAATGAGGATCCCGCCATACAATGGACCGATACAGGGGAGATCATTGTGGAAGGATCAAAGGTACAGGGATCGAATATCGTAGACATTGTCCATGATCTGGTGAGAAAGTGGGATAGGCCATCACCATCAGGATGGAAGCATATTAAAGCAAGACTACAACAAATAAATGTCCCTAAAACGTTGATAGGAAATCTGAACAGGTTAAAAGACTTGGAACATGCAACGCCTGTGACACAATTGAACGCGCCGTCACCCCCGGCGGTAACACCTTTGAAGAGGAGCAAGAAGAGGTTAAACCAACCCTACCCACGTGCCTCTAAAATACGCAAATGGCTAACGTATTAACTAAACGCTATTATGACATTTCTACCCCATCCTCTTACGGCGGCGTAGATAGACTGTACAGAAGTGTTTACGGAGTAGGAAAAAAAGATGTTGAAATATTTTTGAGGGAGCAGGACGCTTATACGCTTCATAAGCCTGTGAGAAAAAGGTTTAAAACAGCCAAGACAACGGCTTCCTCGATTGATTCTATTTGGCAAGCAGATTTAACAGACATGCAAAGATATTCTGTGTATAACGATGGTTACCGCTACATTCTATTCATAATAGACGTGTTCTCTAGATATCTGTGGCTAGTTCCTCTGAAAAATAAATCACCTGAAACAGTTGCTAAAGCCACCAAAACGCTAATGTTAAAAGAAAACAGGGTTCCTGGCTATTTTTGTACGGATATGGGGAAGGAGTTTATAGGCCGTGCTTTTCAGAATATGTTGACAGAGTTTAATATCAGCTATTACACAACCAATTCTATACATAAGGCTTCTTTAGCTGAAAGAGTTCAGCGCACCATAAAGGAACGCATGCACCGTTATTTTACACATAAAAACACATACAGATTTCTAGACATTCTGGAATCATTGGCATCATCCTACAACCGCTCACACCATCGCACGATTGTGGCAACACCTAACGAAGTTTTAGAAAGAGGTACGCTCCCGAGAAGAGATGGATCACCACCACCACCACCACCACCACACTCTGTGCGCTTCAAAATCAATGATTAGTAAGGCTGTCGCGTTCGGGGAATAAATTCGCAAAGGGTTTTGAGCAAGGATGGACACGCGAGATTTTTAAAGTTAGGGCTGTGAGACCTAAAGGTGTAATAATGATGTATTACATTGAAGATTTGAATGGGGAAAGAAATCTCAGGAGGCTTTTACCGCGAGGAATTGCAGAAAGTTGCGTTTAATTTAGAAAAAATGTGTTTAAAATTGAGAAAATTTTAGGAAGCAAAGGTTCAGGAAGGAGAAAAATGTACCTGGTGAAATGGATAGGGTACCCAGAAAGCTTCAACACCTATATAAAAGCTGATGCAATAATGAAGCTTAAATAGTATGCAACATGGCTCCTAACCATTTCTACGTCACACTCCCGTCCTCCTCGTCCCTGTCTGTACACCCTAACAACACGCTAGCCAACTTTGTAACAGAACTCCATGGGCACATTGAATTGGGTCGTGATTCGTATGAGGTGGGGATATGCGAAATTCAGCTGGACACCGTCTTTTTAAATATTGAACAAAAAAACCGTTTTTACGATTCTTAGAGACATTGACGAGTGTGAAAAAGCTGGGGTAGCTATGGATGAAACTATGCGCATCGCTCGGACTAAGATTACACGGTATTACAGTGCAGAAGTAAGACTAGGGCCGGGCCAATATGGTTCGGCCGAGGATGTTGTGAGAGGCTTAAACGTGAGTTTAAGAAACTCAAACCTTACGAATGATTTAGTATATGAAATCGTAAACAACCCTGCACATACACTAATCCTAAAATCAAAGACTCACAGACGTCTTAAAGAACATAGAAAGTTCAAAATTCTAACCAACGGCCGATATAGCGCAGCCTTCCAAAGAGACACATTTCACGAGACACAGTATAACTTGTCCAGATTAATGTATCAATTGAAGATGGAGAAATTGGCTGAAAGGTCCCCAGACATGTGCTATATTTACAGTAATATAGTGGAGCACCAGTTTGTTGGGGATACCCAGGCACGCCTGCTGCGCATTGCTCACATCCCCAACCATAGAGGAAGGAGTTTGAGTATTACATATGACAGGCCCCATTATGTGAATGTCGCAACTAATTTAATAACCAATATCACAATATATATAAGAACGATTGAGGGCGAAAACTTCCCATTCGGTAACGGGAGCTTAACAGTGAAGCTACACTTTCGACGCACTGAGTTATAATGGATAGAAAGCCTTTCACCGTCTATCGAGGGATGCGATACCAGCGCGGTAGTGGACTTGGATCCATTTTTTCATCCATACTACGTACGGCTGTTCCTTTGCTGAAGAGGGGTGCCAGATACCTTGGAAGGAAAGCGCTACAATCAGGTCTTAACACTGCAGAAGACATATTGGCCGGGGCTAAACCTAAAGAAGCTCTAAAAAAACATTTAAAGCGTACACGGAACGAAATCATCAAAGATGCAAAGAGAAAAATGCGTGGTGGCTGGAAGAAGAAGAGGGCTCCCCGGAAGAAGAAGGGGTCACGTGGTATTAAACGTAAAAGGCTATCAAAAAAGAATGCTGTAAGCGAATGAAACCTATGGTTGACCACTTTTTTGACTGATATAAGCTAAGGATATTGATCTCATGAATCATAGTTTGTTTACCACTTGTCGAGAGAGGAGTCACTATTTCGCCATGGCACGCTTCATCCACCCATGTAGTTCACAATTCTGTAAATCGGAGCTGTCCTTTTTTGAGCTCCCGCCAACCCAAGTTTCTATTGAGCACAGTGATTTTATTACAATTAACCCTTTAAACACAATTAGTTCACCGAGTGCACCTATAGAATTCGTGATACCCAGCTCAGGTCCTTACTTTTTTGATCCAAGCTGTGTGCACATGTACGCTAAGCTACGTATAGCCCATTCTGATGGAACGGCTTGCGATGACAAATATGCTATATACCCTGAAACAAACTTTCTGCACGCCATATTCAACCAGTGTGACGTATATTTAAATCAGACCAACATATCGGCAGGCACGGGGTACTATCATCTACGAGCCTATTTGGAAAATGTCCTCAACTTTTCCAAAGAAGCGAAGGCTACCTTTTTAAGTGCGGAGGGATATTATCAAACTAAAGATGAAAATAGTATAAAGGACAAATTTAAAAATTCTAAAAAGAAAATATACGAGTGTTTTGGACGGTTGCACACAGATTTCACTTTCCAGGAGAAGTTGCTTGTGAACGGGGTGGATATGAAAATAAAGCTCACCCGCACGAGTCCTGAGATCTGCTTAAATCTGGATGCGAATCAAGAAGAGGGTGCAAAGTCCGTTGTGGTTCACATTATGGACACATACCTCCGCGTACGGCGAGTGAAATTAAGTTCACCAAAACAACTAGAAATTGAGAAAAATTTACTAAACGCTACAGTGAAATATCCTATTAACAGAGTGCAGATCAAACTATATACGGTTCCTGCAGGGTTGGCATCGAAGCAGATAGAAAACATTGCCCTGGAAATCTTCCTAAAAGGATATTAATCGGCATGCAGGACCACGCTTCGGTGAATGGAAAATATAAAAAGAGTGCCTTTAAATTCGAGAATTTCGGACTTAAAAATATAACTCTATATGTTAATGGCACTGCTTTGGGTGGAACAATGGGTACGGACTATTCATCAGACGCTGTGTTACCTCTTTGTGCCAGAGCCTATAGTAATCTGACCCATATTGCAGGTGATTGTGATGAGCTTGGTAATGGGGTAACGCAGGAAGAATTCATTGATCAATTTAACCTTTATCCGTTTGACATTACACCTGACTTATCTGCTAGCGTAAATACCCATTTAACACCACAGCAGAGGGGTAACATCTCAGTGCGGCTGGAATTCGCCAAGCCTATAGACGCTCCTATTAGTGTACTAGTATATCTCGAATCGCAAGCCCTAATAGAAGTAGATAGATTTAGAAGCGTTATCACTGACTTTTAAAATGGATGCTAATACACTTCAGAAAGTAGTGGAGCGAGTCACACGTTCCAAATTTATCGGCGTGTTTGCGAAGAATGAAACATTGAGTTTGCCAAGTACGCGAGAATGCGGTAGTCTTATTGTGAACACAGACATCATCGGTAATGAAGGGATTCACTGGATCGCTGTCTATTTTAAAAATAGACAGCGCCTGTACTATTTTGATTCACTCGGTACTCAACCCTGGAGTGACCCTATTATTGTAAAATTTCTCGCTCAGTTACATATTCCCGAAGTTGTATGGAACCCATTTCGTATGCAGGGATATTTTACTAATGTTTGCGGAATGTACTTTGTCTCATTTCTCATGCATATGTCAAATGATAAAGAATTTATAAATTTTTTAAATTTATTTGACCCGTGTCACACTCACCGAAACGATGAAATGGTATGCAGACAGATAAAAAACCGTTTTTCAATTGTACGTACTCGTTGTATATTATAATGTTTTTGTTCGTATATTTGTAACGGTATATTCGTTTATTGTACTGATTTCTTTCATTTAATAAATTTATGAAAATATATTGTGTCTTCTTATCCCAAAAAGATCGAAAAACACTTACATTATTTCGGTGTGACATTGTTGACTGATCAGTTTACCCTCCCTATTCCGAGATTCTTCAAAAGATTGTATAACTCGTGTCAAATCCTCATCGGACCTTAAAGGAATAATGCTTTTAAAACATATACAGAGTATACAGACAGACAGATCCCCATTATGTGAAGATATCTTTGGTTCGAGGAGTGAACGCCATAAAAATTTCGGTTTTAGCATAATGGGGAAATAACACTGATTGACATTTTTGGCGAGTATCTATTTGACGAGATACTACAACTCTCCATATATATATAAAATTCTAATTATAGACACTTACATTTCTATGGTAGTCCCTTGCGTCGGGTTGTAAGGAGCGTCACTGCAAATATCTTCTACGGTTTGCGTTGAAAATAATAATTCGCCACAATCAATCGCATTGAAAAGACTAATTGTGGTTAATGCTGCAGTATCACGTTCTTCATACAAGTCTGGGGAGACGTACAGGTCCATGGTGGAGGATGTGTGACACTGCTGACTGATCAGTATATCATCCATATTCCGAGGTTCTTCAAAAGATTGTATAACACGTGTCAAATCCTCATCGGACCTTAAAGGAATAATGCTTTTAAAACATATACAGAGTATACAGACAGATCCCCATTATGTGAAGATATCTTTGATTCGATTACCAATTTCGATTTTAGCATGATGGGGAAATAACATTGATTGACATTTTTGACTAGTATCTATTTGACGAAATACTACAACTCTCCGTATATATATAAAATCGAATTATGGACACTTACATTTCTATGGTAGTCCCTTGCGTCGGATTGTAAGGAGCGTCACTGCAAATATCTTCTACGGTTTGCGTCGAAAATAATTCGCCACAATCAATCGCATTGAAAAGACTAATTGCGGTTAATGCTGCAGTATCACTTTCTTCATACAAATCTGGGGAGACGTACAGGTCCATGGTTGAGGAATGATTATTCACTGATGCGAAAATAGCTACTGTTACTCCCAACTGAAAATATCCCCTTTTATATGCACATTCGCCAATCTCCGCCCAAAAGACCAGATGTTCGTCGTGATTGGCTGCCGATGTAGCTGGGTGGAGCTATGACGTGTACCATTCCGCTATAACGGGTACGGACGAGTAATTGCATCTTTATATTTTCACTAATAGAATTAATGCTCTTATTCTCCTTTGAAAATTATTTGGTGATTCGTATATAACTTTTGATATTGATTCCAAATATGGTTTCAGAAGTTTTCTATCACCCATAGTTTTCGAGAAAATAATATTTCCATTTACTCAATTTCCCGCATCATTAGTCACTAATGTAATCGAGAGGGTATAAAGAAATATGTCATAATTATATTTTAAAAATAACATTCGGTTTCAACGTTAAACTGTAGGTCTAAGGTGGTCATTACACATAATAAAATAAAGTGGTTGGCAGATAAATGGGCACCCTACGTGTCCTAGTGGTTAAGACGCTGGGGCTGTTGATGGTTCCACGTTAAACTGTAGGTCTAAGGTGGTCATTACACATAATAAAAGAAAGTGGTTGGCAGATAAATGGGTGCCCTACGTGTCCTAGTGGTTAAGACGCTGGGGCTGTTGATGGTTCCACGTTAAACTGTAGGTCTAAGGTGGTCATTACACATAATAAAAGAAAGTGGTTGGCAGATAAATGGGTACCCTAGGTGGACTAGTGGTTAAGACGCTGGGCTGCTGATGAGGCGTGGTTCGGATTCCACGTTAAACTGTAGGTCTAAGGTGGAGTGAAAAGCTTGACCTTCGTCAGAATGAACAATTCGGGCGGAAGCTAACCAAAGGTTATCCAAAGGGTATATATATATATATATATGGGATGAAATTCACAATAAAACGTGAAATGAATGAATGCTGAAAACAAGGAGTGAGGCGAGGTTTTGCTTGATTGACTCGTAGAAAGGTAAAATATGGCCGACCGAGTTGGGCAGATTCTCGGAAATCCTTTCCTCTATCGATTATGTTTTGGGTATTTCCAACTTTCTTCGTTTCTTTAAATTTCGTTTTTCAATTTTCTTCGCAGGGAATTGAAAAACGAAATTTAAAGAAACGAAGAAAGTTGGAAATATTTTAGAGATCTGGTTTTAAAGCTTTTGTTAATGAAGAATATTAAATATACTCGTATTTATAGTAAATATTGATGTAGTCTTATGATAATACAATAACTAAAATTTTAGTTATCTCATTCACATGAATTGGAACTCTTTATTCACGTTTGCTATTAGTTGGGTATCCCTTATAAAAATCATTTCTGTCTAACGATTTATTTATTGGGTAACTTTACTAATTCTATTAACGCGTAAATCTTTCTGAAACATGAAATCATTGTTCAAAGGCTTTATTTGCTGGATCTATTTAAACTCCTTCGCGTGCAGTTTAGGTAATTACATTTATTCAAGTAGAGTTTGCAACCTCTCCTTTCTTCAAGCGAATACTGCAACGTTATACATATTGATGCAGCTTAGATAATTTTTTTGGTTATTTCCAACTTTCTTCGTTTCTTTAAATTTCGTTTTTCAATTTTCTTCGCAGGGAATTGAAAAACGAAATTTAAAGAAACGAAGAAAGTTGGAAATATTTTAGAGACCTGGTTTTAAAGCTTTTGTTAATGAAGAATATTAAATATACTCGTATTTATAGTAAATATTGATGTAGTCTTATGATAATACAATAACTAAAATTTTAGTTATCTCATTCACATGAATTGGAACTCTTTATTCACGTTTGCTATTAGTTGGGTATCCCTTATAAAAATCATTTCTCTCTAACGATTTATTTATTGGGTAACTTTACTAATTCTATTAACGCGTAAATCTTTCTGAAACATGAAATCATTGTTCAAAGGCTTTATTTGCTGGATCTATTTAAACTCCTTCGCGTGCAGTTTAGGTAATTACATTTATTCAAGTAGAGTTTGCAACCTCTCCTTTCTTCAAGCGAATACTGCAACGTTATACATATTGATGCAGCTTAGATAATTTTTTTGGTTATTTCCAACTTTCTTCGTTTCTTTAAATTTCGTTTTTCAATTTTCTTCGCAGGGATGAGACTCATGTGTTTCGAATTGCATCGTTCTATAATTCTGTTTTCTATGGTTGGTTGGATAACTACGTTATTTGTTACGTCTTTGAATCTTCCAATTGAATATCTATATAAACATATTGTTATTTTATATGTTTGATTCTTCCAACTGATTAACTATATATATTGTGGTTTACGTATAGTTTAAAATATACGTTTGGTATAATTTTCATAATATATATATATATATATATATATTATATATATATATTTCTATAATTCTGTTTTCTATGGTTGGTTGGATAACTACGTTATTTGTTTCGATAAGTTCAACTTCAAGGAAGCTCAAGTTAATGTTTATATTTGCATATAATCCACTATATACATCTATTGTAAAACTACAGTGCCCGCGAAAAGTATCCGATCACCCTTGAAATTTGTATTTTTACATAAAAAACAATGTTTAAATGTATACTAACCTTATATTAGTATTTTGTCATCTGTCCTTTGGTTTGGATGACTTGTTCTAGACGTTTTGGCATGGATTTAATCAAGTTTTGACAAACTTCCACTGATATTTCCTTGCACCATACCTTTTTGATGGCCTCTTGTAATTTTTCGACTGAGCCAGTGTCGTGGCATTCAACCTTATTTTTATTATTAGCCACAGATTTTCTATCGGATTGAGATCTGGACTATTACCAGGCCAATCCAAAATATCAAATTTATTGTCAGTAATCCATTTTGTCACTATTTTGGCCCTGTGACATGGTGCACCATCATGCATGTATGTTTTTGTCCTTTGGATTGCCATTGCCATTGGAAGTTTATCCTGTAGCATTGCTAAATACCGTGCACCATTCATAGTTGTGTTCTTCGGAGAGAAAATATAAGTTTCCACGCCCATAGTAACTGAAAAACCCCAAACCATCACGTGGAGGGTGTTTCATTGTCTTTAGGGTGTATTTAGGGTCCATCCTATTTGAGCCAATAGCCGGCGAACCTTTTTTGGACAACTTCTGAATGTCAAAAATGTCGACTCATCGCTAAATAAAACCTTCCAGTCATCAACAGTCCAATGAATGTATTTTTTACAAAATGCGACACGTTTTTTACGCATTTTTTCATTAATGAACGGTTTCTTAGCAGCATGGCGAGATGGTAATCCGAGTTCTTTTTGGAGCCGCTCCTGGATAGTTCGTTCAGAAACACCAGATAACAAATTATTCATATTAAATTTTATTTCTTTCGCAGTTATTGTTGGGTTTTTCAATACTAAACGTTTCATAAGTTTGTCTGTTCGCGAATTTGTTTTTCTCGGTCTGCCAGATCGTTTTTTAGGGACTGGCGTGGTTAGGCCACCATTGTTCTTAGGCCGTGAAACCCATAAATTAACGGTACTTTGGGATATGTTTAATTCCTTAGCTATCTGTCTCTGTGATTTCCCACATGCATGCAAAGCAACAATAGCACCTCGACAATCACTCTTAAGTTGTTTTTTAGCACACATTATATATAAATTTTATTTACACCACTTTCTGTAAAAAAAAAAAAAATCAAGAAATTTACACAAACAGTGAAATCTGACAAATTTGAGACACAGCCACCCGCAACGAAGGCTACCAGAACACTAATTTGAGAATGCGTTGGATAGCTCTCATATCAGCGAGCAACCTCAAAGTTACCAGATGTCGCTAGAACAAATAGAAAGTGAATTACGTGTCTCTGAATATCAAGGGAAAATATTGTATTTTCTTGAGTGATCGGATACTTTTCGCGGGCACTGTATATACATCTATATTTCAATTAAGTGTGTAATTATTTAATTCATCTACCATATTGTGGTACACAATGCTTATTAGAATACATGGTGCGATCTGGCAACTCAGCACACCAATACAAGGCGTGATCTGGCAACTCAGCCAGAATAGAGGCTTATAAAAGACCGCGAAGTTGGTGAAGACTCATTCCCAGCTCGGCTCCAGCCGAGCAAGGACCTCTGGTCCTTTTCTTTCTGGCCCTTTGGTAAACCCTTAGTGCCTCTTAGGTTAGGAAAACGAAAATAATATGCCTTGCTATCAATGGCAACTACTCTCTCTCTCTCTCTCTCTCCTTCAGCTCTCTCTCTCCTTCAGGCGTCTCTCTCCCTCCTTCAGCTCTCTCTCTCCTACAGGCGTCTCTCTCTCCTGCATGTGTAACTACTGCATGTGTACGTATGTGTGTGTGCCTCCTGCATGTGTACCTCCTGCATGTGTAACCTCTCCCCCTTGGCTGATTAGACGTATATAATAATAATGTATACAATAATACTGCTAAAAAGAGGTATCTGACAACCATTTACAGCCAACTGGCTGATTAGGAGTCTATAATAATGTATACAATGTATCGCGGTATCTGGCAACTCAAGCCATTTACGCCAACTGGCTGATTAGGAGCCTATAAAACAACGCCAACTCGGCTGAAGTCTTAATGTGCACTTGGCTCCTGCCAGGTGAACACCTCTCCTCCTTTCTCTCCTCCTCTTGGGGGATAACGCCGCCTCCAAGTTTCCCCCCACCCCCCTTTGCAACAACCCCACCCCCTTTGCAACAACCCCCTTTGCAACAACCCCCCTTTGCAACATTACATAATAACCTGCAACATTCTTGCACTCTCCCCTTTTGCGGCTATACTACTCAGGTGTTCTATGGTGTTGTTTGAGTACATCCTGTAATGATACGAAGTGCGTTGTTTTGTATTGTCTGTAAGGTGTTTATGTGTGGTGTGTGAGATAATGGGTGCTCAGCATGGGCTAGCAGCTAGCATAGTCCATAACTGAGCGAATATATTGTTTGTATATGAGTGATGTTGTTTCCTGCTGGTGTCCAAAGTTTGTGCCTGTTAGTACCCTAAGCGTGTTAAGTCTTGACGTACATTTGTTTTTAATGTCCTGAATGTGGTTTGCAAAAGATAATGATGTGTTGTATGTGACCCCAAGTATTTGGTCCTGTGAATGTGTGGAATGTTTGTGTTGTTTAGTGTAATCTGTGGAGTTATGTGGTGTTCTTTTGTGTTGCTTGTTAGCAAGGTGATGGTTGATTTTGTGGGCGCTACTTTTGAGTCTATTGTGTGTGAACCAGTCTTGTATACTGTTTATGTATGTTTGTAGGTTATTTGTAGCGGTGTCGATATTGTTGTGGGTGGATGTTAGAGTGATGTCATCTGCATATGATGATAAGGTAAGCTTGTTATCTATGGGTTGGAATGTCATGCATGTATAAGTTGAACAGTGTTGGTGAGAGAACAGAGTTTTGAGGGACCTCGTTCGGAAAAAGCTTGTTTTTGGATGACTTGCCATTAAATGTGACATGTGAGTATCTTCCTGAAAGATACTTGCTCAGCCACCTTTTGCTGTTATTGTGCATGTTTGTGTTGAGTATTTTGTTTATGAGAGGGAAGCGTGGGATAGCATCAAGTGCTTTACTAATATCTATTGTTGCTAATAGTGGACGTTGAGTTGGTCGTCTGGTGTTGATGCCATCCATGAGTGCTGCTTGAGGTTAGTGAGTAATTCGTGATTGAGTGATGAGGTCTGAATCCATGTTGAGTAGGCGATAGTGGTATGTGTGGGTTGGTGATTTGTAAGATTAGTCTTTCTGTTACTTTGGGAGGTGTGCATAGTAAAGTAATGGGTCTATAAGAAGGTTCTGTTGGATTTTTGTTTGGTTTGAGTAATGTAATAATTTTACTTTGTTTCCATTTGTCAGGAATAATAGTGTTGGTATGAATATGTGCTGATGTTTGTGAGAGCTAGTATTCCCTGTTGGCCCATGTGTTTAAAGTGTATGTTAGATATGTTGTCTGGTCCAGTAGCCTTCGAATTCTTAATGTTTTTGATGAGCTTGGTGGTCTGGTCTGTATTGAAGGGTGTAATGGTCGTGTCGAGTCTGTAGGTTTTCTTGTGTCTGGCTGTTTGTCTGTCTGCGTGTTTCTGGTTGTTGTCTCTGTTTAAGTGACTTATCTTTGCGTAGTGATTAACTAGAATGTTAACATCAACGCGCTGGTGGCCAAACTTCCTCAAATCTCCGTGCAGAGGGCTGTCTACGGTTGGCCAGACTGGCAGTAGACGTCCTGTTGCGTGGCACGGTCAGAGTGCCGATCGGCTCCCGGGGCCGGACCTATACCAGTATCCTGCTTGATGTGGTATGTGTGTATGTTCTTCTGTGTTGTTAAGAATGAAGAGGCTGTTGTTTTGGTGTTGGTTTGGTTGTGCAGGTACCAACTAGTGTCTTTAGCGTTGAAGTCTTCTCCTAAGATGACATTAGTGAGAGAGACTAGATTGTGTAACTGTGGATTGTAATTGCTGGCACCTGAGGTGAACTATCTGGTGGGATGTAAATGTTGATTAGTGTGGTGTGGTGTTGTGTTTTGCGCATGTTTTAATGTTAACTGCCTGTATTTCTATCGTGTTATCTGCTTGGATTGTGTTTGTAATGTTTTGGGTAGCATCAGTGTAGCTAATGCTTTTACGTAAGTGATGAGTCCACCCCCGTGACCCCCAGTACGATCTTGACGGATCGCTGTGAAGTCAGGGATGGTGGGTGTTTTGTGTGTGCGTTTTAGTTTTGTTTCTTGTATAAGTGCTATGTGAATGTTTTGTTTGTGTACGAATTCCCTAAGCTGCATAATTTTGTTTGTTAAGACATCTACGTTGTACTGTAATATCTTAATATTATACTTCTGTAAGTGTCTCATGGTCCTATTGTGTCTATGTCTTTGTGTATGGTAACATGTGTAAGCTGTAGTGGGGCCTGGATTAGTCTTAATGTCGCCGGAGAGTAAGAGTAGTCCGGGGAGCACGTCCGGCACGCAATTGCTTCCCATAAATGAAAAAATAGCACGCTGGTATAGGTCCGGTCCCGGAAGCCGATCGGCACTCTGACCGTGCCACAAAACAGGCCGTCGACTACCAGTCTGGCCAACCGTAGACAGCCCGCTGCACGGAGATTTGAGGAAGTTTGGCCACCAGCCAGCTGTGAATCTATTAAAAGAACATTCTCTGTTATTTTGTGCTTATCCTTCGCCTGCAATTTTGTGTTGCTCTCTTTGTTGGAGTTCTGAAAATGTATTGCCAGGCTGACTGCTAAATTGCTCTAAATTGAACTCTGTTTCTTCTCTTTCTTCTTCCTTTAATTTTCACTAGAAATATGTCTAAAATCCAATACAGAAATCTTCTTGGGAAGAATTTAGCACCACAAAGTTAAGACTGTGAAGCACAAAATGTAAAGTTTCAACAACATAATGAGGTACTTTCCTTATGCCAACTTTCTTCAGAGTTTCTTCATATACTGTGAATATCTTCAGAGTTTCCTTGTTAATCAATCTGATACTTCTGTTGTTGTTGTTGTTGTTGTTGTTGTTTAGCCGATCAGCCCACCCTGATCGAGCAAGCCGGCGCGCGCGGCACGCAGGTAACCGATCGCCTCTCCGGAGTGGACCAGTGGTTCAACGCACTAGTGATGTTGTGTTGTGTTTGTTGTTGTACTAGAGCGATACAGTCTCTCATAATGTGTTCAATTGTTTGTGGTGTGTCCTGGCACAGGTGGCAGGTGTCGTCTATGGAGTTGTCTAGTCTGTGTTTATATGTCCGTAAGTTGGGGTGATGTCCACATCGGAATCGTGCTAAGTTAACTCGATCCGATCTGCTCGGGATGATCTCTGACCTGTTAATGGGTGGCGGCTTCGCACCTAGGACCGCATTCGGACCGAGTCATGTCAGTGCTTTGTGTGTTAGGTGTGTGTGTATGTGTTTTCTGTACTGTGTGATGTCTGTGGGGCGTGGTATGGAATGGAGTATTTGGTTATAATGTCTCTCTGGTGTTACCTTAATGGTGCGAGGTGTTGGTGCATGATTGTACATGTAGTGGCAAGGGTGTTGTGGGTTAGTTGTCGCTGCTGCCATGAATTGTGTTCCCCTCATGTCTAAATGTTCCCTAACTTTCAGTATTTTTGTTTCTGTGTGCAGGTGTTCTATTGGTGTTGTTTGAGTGCATCCTGTAATGATACGAAGTGCGTTGTTTTGTATTGTCTGTAAGGTGTTTATGTGTGTGTGTTTGAGATAATGGGTGCTCAGCATGGGCTAGCAGCTAGCATAGTCCATAACTGAGCGAATATATTGTTTGTATATGAGTGATGTTGTTTCCTGCTGGTGTCCAAAGTTTGTGCCTGTTAGTACCCTAAGCGTGTTAAGTCTTGACGTACATTTGTTTTTAATGTCCTGAATGTGGTTTGCAAAAGATAATGATGTGTTGTATGTGACCCCAAGTATTTTGGTCCTGTGAATGTGTGGAATGTTTGTGTTGTTTAGTGTAATCTGTGGAGTTATGTGGTGTTCTTTTGTGTTGCTTGTTAGCAAGGTGATGGTTGATTTTGTGGGCGCTACTTTTGAGTCTATTGTGTGTGAACCAGTCTTGTATACTGTTTATGTATGTTTGTAGGTTATTTGTAGCGGTGTCGATATTGTTGTGGGTGGATGTTAGAGTGATGTCATCTGCATATGATGATAAGGTAAGCTTGTTATCTATGGGTGTTGGAATGTCATGCATGTATAAGTTGAACAGTGTTGGTGAGAGAACAGAGTTTTGAGGGACCTCGTTCGGAAAAAGCTTGTTTTGGATGACTTGCCATTAAATGTGACATGTGAGTATCTTCCTGAAAGATACTTGCTCAGCCACCTTTTGCTGTTATTGTGCATGTTGTGTTGAGTATTTTGTTTATGAGAGGGAAGCGTGGGATAGCATCAAGTGCTTTACTAATATCTATTGTTGCTAATAGTGGACGTTGAGTTGGTCGTCTGGTGTTGATGCCATCCATGATGTGCTGCTTGAGGTTAGTGAGTAATGTCGTGATTGAGTGATGAGGTCTGAATCCATGTTGAGTAGGCGATAGTGGTATGTGTGGGTTGGTGATTTGTAAGATTAGTCTTTCTGTTACTTTGGGAGGTGTGCATAGTAAAGTAATGGGTCTATAAGAAGGTTCTGTTGGATTTTTGTTTGGTTTGAGTAATGTAATAATTTTACTTTGTTTCCATTTGTCAGGAATAATAGTGTTGGTATGAATATGTGCTGATGTTTGTGAGAGCTAGTATTCCCTGTTGGCCCATGTGTTTAAAGTGTATGTTAGATATGTTGTCTGGTCCAGTAGCCTTCGAATTCTTAATGTTTTTGATGAGCTTGGTGGTCTGGTCTGTATTGAAGGGTGTAATGGTCGTGTCGAGTCTGTAGGTTTTCTTGTGTCTGGCTGTTTGTCTGTCTGCGTGTTTCTGGTTGTTGTCTCTGTTTAAGTGACTTATCTTTGCGTAGTGATTAACTAGAATGTTAACATCAACGCGCTGGTGGCCAAACTTCCTCAAATCTCCGTGCAGAGGGCTGTCTACGGTTGGCCAGACTGGCAGTAGACGTCCTGTTGCGTGGCACGGTCAGAGTGCCGATCGGCTCCCGGGGCCGGACCTATACCAGTATCCTGCTTGATGTGGTATGTGTGTATGTTCTTCTGTGTTGTTAAGAATGAAGAGGCTGTTGTTTTGGTGTTGGTTTGGTTGTGCAGGTACCAACTAGTGTCTTTAGCGTTGAAGTCTTCTCCTAAGATGACATTAGTGAGAGAGACTAGATTGTGTAACTGTGGATTGTAATTTGCTGGCACCTGAGGTGAACTATCTGGTGGGATGTAAATGTTGATTAGTGTGGTGTGGTGTTGTGTTTTGCGCATGTTTAATGTTAACTGCCTGTATTTCTATCGTGTTATCTGCTTGGATTGTGTTTGTAATGTTTTGGGTAGCATCAGTGTAGCTAATGCTTTTACGTATGTAAGTGATGAGTCCACCCCCGTGACCCCCAGTACGATCTTGACGGATCGCTGTGAAGTCAGGGATGGTGGGTGTTTTGTGTGTGCGTTTTAGTTTTGTTTCTTGTATAAGTGCTATGTGAATGTTTTGTTTGTGTACGAATTCCCTAAGCTGCATAATTTTGTTTGTTAAGACATCTACGTTGTACTGTAATATCTTAATATTATACTTCTGTAAGTGTCTCATGGTCCTATTGTGTCTATGTCTTTGTGTATGGTAACATGTGTAAGCTGTAGTGGGGCCTGGATTAGTCTTAATGTCGCCGGAGAGTAAGAGTAGTCCGGGGAGCACGTCCGGCACGCAATTGCTTCCCATAAATGAAAAAATAGCACGCTGGTATAGGTCCGGTCCCGGAAGCCGATCGGCACTCTGACCGTGCCACAAAACAGGCCGTCGACTACCAGTCTGGCCAACCGTAGACAGCCCGCTGCACGGAGATTTGAGGAAGTTTGGCCACCAGCCAGCTGTGAATCTATTAAAAGAACATTCTCTGTTATTTTGTGCTTATCCTTCGCCTGCAATTTTGTGTTGCTCTCTTTGTTGGAGTTCTGAAAATGTATTGCCAGGCTGACTGCTAAATTGCTCTAAATTGAACTCTGTTTCTTCTCTTTCTTCTTCCTTTAATTTTCACTAGAAATATGTCTAAAATCCAATACAGAATCTTCTTGGGAAGAATTTAGCACCACAAAGTTAAGACTGTGAAGCACAAAATGTAAAGTTTCAACAACATAATGAGGTACTTTCCTTATGCCAACTTTCTTCAGAGTTTCTTCATATACTGTGAATATCTTCAGAGTTTCCTTGTTAATCAATCTGATACTTCTGTTGTTGTTGTTGTTGTTGTTGTTGTTTAGCCGATCAGCCCACCCTGATCGAGCAAGCCGGCGCGCGCGGCACGCAGGTAACCGATCGCCCTCTCCGGAGTGGACCAGTGGTTCAACGCACTAGTGATGTTGTGTTGTGTTTGTTGTTGTACTAGAGCGATACAGTCTCTCATAATGTGTTCAATTGTTTGTGGTGTGTCCTGGCACAGGTGGCAGGTGTCGTCTATGGAGTTGTCTAGTCTGTGTTTATATGTCCGTAAGTTGGGGTGATGTCCACATCGGAATCGTGCTAAGTTAACTCGATCCGATCTGCTCGGGATGATCTCTGACCTGTTAATGGGTGGCGGCTTCGCACCTAGGACCGCATTCGGACCGAGTCATGTCAGTGCTTTGTGTGTTAGGTGTGTGTGTATGTGTTTTCTGTACTGTGTGATGTCTGTGGGGCGTGGTATGGAATGGAGTATTTGGTTATAATGTCTCTCTGGTGTTACCTTAATGGTGCGAGGTGTTGGTGCATGATTGTACATGTAGTGGCAAGGGTGTTGTGGGTTAGTTGTCGCTGCTGCCATGAATTGTGTTCCCCTCATGTCTAAATGTTCCCTAACTTTCAGTATTTTTGTTTCTGTGTGCAGGTGTTCTATTGGTGTTGTTTGAGTGCATCCTGTAATGATACGAAGTGCGTTGTTTTGTATTGTCTGTAAGGTGTTTATGTGTGTGTGTTTGAGATAATGGGTGCTCAGCATGGGCTAGCAGCTAGCATAGTCCATAACTGAGCGAATATATTGTTTGTATATGAGTGATGTTGTTTCCTGCTGGTGTCCAAAGTTTGTGCCTGTTAGTACCCTAAGCGTGTTAAGTCTTGACGTACATTTGTTTTTAATGTCCTGAATGTGGTTTGCAAAAGATAATGATGTGTTGTATGTGACCCCAAGTATTTTGGTCCTGTGAATGTGTGGAATGTTTGTGTTGTTTAGTGTAATCTGTGGAGTTATGTGGTGTTCTTTTGTGTTGCTTGTTAGCAAGGTGATGGTTGATTTTGTGGGCGCTACTTTTGAGTCTATTGTGTGTGAACCAGTCTTGTATACTGTTTATGTATGTTTGTAGGTTATTTGTAGCGGTGTCGATATTGTTGTGGGTGGATGTTAGAGTGATGTCATCTGCATATGATGATAAGGTAAGCTTGTTATCTATGGGTGTTGGAATGTCATGCATGTATAAGTTGAACAGTGTTGGTGAGAGAACAGAGTTTTGAGGGACCTCGTTCGGAAAAAGCTTGTTTTTGGATGACTTGCCATTAAATGTGACATGTGAGTATCTTCCTGAAAGATACTTGCTCAGCCACCTTTTGCTGTTATTGTGCATGTTTGTGTTGAGTATTTTGTTTATGAGAGGGAAGCGTGGGATAGCATCAAGTGCTTTACTAATATCTATTGTTGCTAATAGTGGACGTTGAGTTGGTCGTCTGGTGTTGATGCCATCCATGATGTGCTGCTTGAGGTTAGTGAGTAATGTCGTGATTGAGTGATGAGGTCTGAATCCATGTTGAGTAGGCGATAGTGGTATGTGTGGGTTGGTGATTTGTAAGATTAGTCTTTCTGTTACTTTGGGAGGTGTGCATAGTAAAGTAATGGGTCTATAAGAAGGTTCTGTTGGATTTTTGTTTGGTTTGAGTAATGTAATAATTTTACTTTGTTTCCATTTGTCAGGAATAATAGTGTTGGTATGAATATGTGCTGATGTTTGTGAGAGCTAGTATTCCCTGTTGGCCCATGTGTTTAAAGTGTATGTTAGATATGTTGTCTGGTCCAGTAGCCTTCGAATTCTTAATGTTTTTGATGAGCTTGGTGGTCTGGTCTGTATTGAAGGGTGTAATGGTCGTGTCGAGTCTGTAGGTTTTCTTGTGTCTGGCTGTTTGTCTGTCTGCGTGTTTCTGGTTGTTGTCTCTGTTTAAGTGACTTATCTTTGCGTAGTGATTAACTAGAATGTTAACATCAACGCGCTGGTGGCCAAACTTCCTCAAATCTCCGTGCAGAGGGCTGTCTACGGTTGGCCAGACTGGCAGTAGACGTCCTGTTGCGTGGCACGGTCAGAGTGCCGATCGGCTCCCGGGGCCGGACCTATACCAGTATCCTGCTTGATGTGGTATGTGTGTATGTTCTTCTGTGTTGTTAAGAATGAAGAGGCTGTTGTTTTGGTGTTGGTTTGGTTGTGCAGGTACCAACTAGTGTCTTTAGCGTTGAAGTCTTCTCCTAAGATGACATTAGTGAGAGAGACTAGATTGTGTAACTGTGGATTGTAATTTGCTGGCACCTGAGGTGAACTATCTGGTGGGATGTAAATGTTGATTAGTGTGGTGTGGTGTTGTGTTTTGCGCATGTTTTAATGTTAACTGCCTGTATTTCTATCGTGTTATCTGCTTGGATTGTGTTTGTAATGTTTTGGGTAGCATCAGTGTAGCTAATGCTTTTACGTATGTAAGTGATGAGTCCACCCCCGTGACCCCCAGTACGATCTTGACGGATCGCTGTGAAGTCAGGGATGGTGGGTGTTTTGTGTGTGCGTTTTAGTTTTGTTTCTTGTATAAGTGCTATGTGAATGTTTTGTTTGTGTACGAATTCCCTAAGCTGCATAATTTTGTTTGTTAAGACATCTACGTTGTACTGTAATATCTTAATATTATACTTCTGTAAGTGTCTCATGGTCCTATTGTGTCTATGTCTTTGTGTATGGTAACATGTGTAAGCTGTAGTGGGGCCTGGATTAGTCTTAATGTCGCCGGAGAGTAAGAGTAGTCCGGGGAGCACGTCCGGCACGCAATTGCTTCCCATAAATGAAAAAATAGCACGCTGGTATAGGTCCGGTCCCGGAAGCCGATCGGCACTCTGACCGTGCCACAAAACAGGCCGTCGACTACCAGTCTGGCCAACCGTAGACAGCCCGCTGCACGGAGATTTGAGGAAGTTTGGCCACCAGCCAGCTGTGAATCTATTAAAAGAACATTCTCTGTTATTTTGTGCTTATCCTTCGCCTGCAATTTTGTGTTGCTCTCTTTGTTGGAGTTCTGAAAATGTATTGCCAGGCTGACTGCTAAATTGCTCTAAATTGAACTCTGTTTCTTCTCTTTCTTCTTCCTTTAATTTTCACTAGAAATATGTCTAAAATCCAATACAGAAATCTTCTTGGGAAGAATTTAGCACCACAAAGTTAAGACTGTGAAGCACAAAATGTAAAGTTTCAACAACATAATGAGGTACTTTCCTTATGCCAACTTTCTTCAGAGTTTCTTCATATACTGTGAATATCTTCAGAGTTTCCTTGTTAATCAATCTGATACTTCTGTTGTTGTTGTTGTTGTTGTTGTTGTTTAGCCGATCAGCCCACCCTGATCGAGCAAGCCGGCGCGCGCGGCACGCAGGTAACCGATCGCCCTCTCCGGAGTGGACCAGTGGTTCAACGCACTAGTGATGTTGTGTTGTGTTTGTTGTTGTACTAGAGCGATACAGTCTCTCATAATGTGTTCAATTGTTTGTGGTGTGTCCTGGCACAGGTGGCAGGTGTCGTCTATGGAGTTGTCTAGTCTGTGTTTATATGTCCGTAAGTTGGGGTGATGTCCACATCGGAATCGTGCTAAGTTAACTCGATCCGATCTGCTCGGGATGATCTCTGACCTGTTAATGGGTGGCGGCTTCGCACCTAGGACCGCATTCGGACCGAGTCATGTCAGTGCTTTGTGTGTTAGGTGTGTGTGTATGTGTTTTCTGTACTGTGTGATGTCTGTGGGGCGTGGTATGGAATGGAGTATTTGGTTATAATGTCTCTCTGGTGTTACCTTAATGGTGCGAGGTGTTGGTGCATGATTGTACATGTAGTGGCAAGGGTGTTGTGGGTTAGTTGTCGCTGCTGCCATGAATTGTGTTCCCCTCATGTCTAAATGTTCCCTAACTTTCAGTATTTTTGTTTCTGTGTGCAGGTGTTCTATTGGTGTTGTTTGAGTGCATCCTGTAATGATACGAAGTGCGTTGTTTTGTATTGTCTGTAAGGTGTTTATGTGTGTGTTTGAGATAATGGGTGCCCAGCATGGGATAGCGTAGTCCATAACTGAGCGAATATATTGTTTGTATATTAGTGATGTTGTTTCCTGCTGGTGTCCAAAGTTTGTGCCTGTTAGTACCCTAAGCGTGTTGTCTTGACGTACATTTGTTTTTAATGTCCTGAATGTGGTTTGCAAAAGATAATGATGTTTTGTATGTGACCCCAAGTATTTTGGTCCTGTGAGTGTGTGGAATGTTGATGTTGTTTAGTGTAAGCTGTGGAATTACCTGGTGTTCTTTTGTGTTGCTTGTAAGCAAGGTGATGGTTGATTTTGTGGGCGCTACTTTGAGTCTATTGTGTGTGAGCCAGTCTTGTATACTGTTTATGTATGTTTGTAGGTTATTTGTAGCGTTGTCGATGTTATTGTGGGTGGATGTTAGAGTGATATCATCTGCATATGATGATAAGGTAAGCTTGTTATCTATGGGTGTTGGAATGTCATGCATGTATAAGTTGAAGAGTGTTGGTGAGAGAACAGAGCCTTGAGGGACCTCGTTCGGAAAAAGCTTGTTTTTGGATGACTTGCCATTAAATGTGACATGTGAGTATCTTCCTGAGAGATAGTTGCTCAGCCACCTTTTGGTGTTATTGTGCATGTTTGTGTTGAGTATTTTGTTTATGAGAGGGAAGCGTGGGATAGCATCAAATGCTTTAGTAATGTCTATTGTTGCTAACAGTGTACGTTGAACTGGTCGTCTGGAGTTGATGCCATCCATGATGTGCTGCGTGAGGTTAGTGAGTAATGTCGTGGTTGAGTGGTGAGGTCTGAATCCATGTTGAGTAGGCGATAGTGGAATGTGTGGGTTGGTGATTTGTAAGATTAGTCTTTCTGTTACTTTGGAAGGTGTGCATAGTAAAGTAATGGGTCTATAGGAAGCTGGTTCTGTTAGATTTTTGTTTGGTTTGAGTAGTGTAATAATTTTACCTTGTTTCCATATGTCAGGAATAATACAGCGTTGGTATGAATATTTGCTGATATGTTGTCTGGTCCAGAAGCCTTCGAATTCTTAATGTTTTTGATGATCTTGGTGGTCTGGTCTGTATTGAAGGGTGTAATGGTCGTGTCGAGTCTGTAGGTTTTCTTGTGTCTGGCTGTTTGTCTGTCTGCGTGTTTCTGGTTGTTGTCTCTGTTTAAGTGACTTATCTTTGCGTAGTGATTAACTAGAATGTTAGCTTGTTGTGTGTATGTTGGGATATTATTTTGGCTGCGACAGATAGCCGCGTGTGAGGTGTGAATGCCGCTGTTAGAGTGGGTAATGCTGTTTATAGTCTTGTATAGCCTGGATGTATCTGTGGAGTGGTTTAGTGTTGTTATGAATTCCCTGAATGTTTCCGTTTGTTTTTCTTTGAGTTTGTTGTTTATTTCTGTGTTGAGCTGTTGTATCTGCTGTTTTATGGCTTCTGTGTGTGGTGTTTGTGTGTTATATTTGAGGTTGTTACGTTGCCTTATGAGGTGGGCTATTTGTCTGTGTAATTTGGGTTGTATTTCCTAATGTTGCCCTTGGGTATGTATTTGTTTGCATTATTGATAATCTGATTAAATGTCTTGAGTGTTGTATTGATGTTTATGATGGGTGTGCTATTTAATGTAGTGAATTGTTCCTCAGTCTGTATTTTGAACTGTTCCCAATCAGCTTTCTTGTAATTTCTGTAAGTGTGCCTAAGGCTGTTGGGCCAGAGTGTAGAATGTGTTGTACTGATGATGGGCAGGTGGTCTGATGACAGTTGTTTTTCTGTTCTCCATTGTGTATGTGTTGCTAGTGAGGGGGAACAAAACGTTATGTCTGGGGAGGAGTTTGAGTATCCTGCTTGATGTGGTATGTGTGTATGTTCTTCTGTATTGTTAAGAATGAAGAGGCTGTTTAGTTGTGTGGCTATGTTGGTGCCTCTGGTGTTGTTTTGGTTGTACAGGTACCAACTAGTGTCTTTGGCGTTGAAGTCTCCTCCTAAGATGACATTAGTGAGAGAGGTAAGATTGTGTAACTGTGGATTGTAATTGGCTGGCACCTGAGGTGAACTATCTGGTGGGATGTAAATGTTGATTAGTGTGGTGTTGTGTTTTGCGCGTGTTTTGATACTTCTGTTGTTCGTGAAGCATGCAATCAAACAAGTTCTCCAACTTGAGGGGATGATTATTATTATTATTACGGGCGGCAATATGAAGCTTAAGATTTTCATGACTGCAATGTTTTCTATAGTTTTATTGACCAAATAATTGAACACCATGTAATTGGGGGCCAAAATGTGAAGCTCAAGATTTTCATGGCTGCGTTCTTTTCTATAGTTTTATTGGCAAAATAATTGAACCCTCATTAATTGGGGAACCTGCAAAACAGCGAAAATATCACAGCTAAACCTAACCAATCGTCAAGGGTGATTGACATTGGGGCTTATTAAAATTGCGGGATATAACAGAACCATACCAATAAAACTATAATCATGAAAAACTTAAGCTTCACAAACCTTAACACAATGTGAAGCTCAAGATTTTCATGGCTGCGTTCTCTTCTATAGTTTTATTGACAAAATAATTGAATCTCCAGTAATTGGGGGGGACGCAGGTCCGCAATTATTGGGGGATACGACGAAAAATAAAAAACGATTTGAATAATTAAAATTTAAAACAATCAGCCCACCCCAAGCAAGTGCTGGGCATAAAATAGTGTTTGCTACTGGTTTTTCTTAAAAACCTTAAAAACTTTCTTCTTAGTTCCTTACCTCTAGTCAAGTAGAAATGGCTTTACTAAACTAAAATTACCTCCAGAAAAAACGAAAATACTAAAAACTTGATTATCTAGCATATAAGCCTAGCATTGCGGGCAAAAACAGCTAGTATAATATATACTTTAAAATTCCATTACATGGTACCATTAAAACAGTGTCCCATTTTTTCTGGCTATTACTGTATATAATGAAAAAGAGAATACAGGTACATGTTGAAAACACTTATTTATATAGCTAGACGTTTCTGAGGAAGAAGGCATTCTGCCATGGCCACCACATTGAGAGGGGGCCCCATCTGATCTAGTTCCCCTTTGAAAAGTATTATTATGGGCCCCACATCATCTTATGGCCGGGTTCTCCTAAATCCTCCTGGCAACCATGCAAGCAAGCACTAAAATCAGAATAAAAAAATGTTGGAATTTTTGTCATTTGAAACATAATAAACAGCAAACTGGACAGCACACGAACCCGCAGGCGGAAAAGTTGCAGATTATTCATCTATTACACTGGGGAACAAATTTCAAATTTTTGTCTATTGAATTAGATTTGACAGTTAGTTCTAGGTAATTTGGGTGCGCTGAGCACGAATGTTTACTCGGTTTTGCTCTATCAGGTCCTGATTTTGCTCAACACCCCTCCTCTTTCGTCGTATTCATAAAAAGGTTTTTTTCTCAATACTCGCTAAGTCTTTTTGCAGTTACACATTATGCAACTAGGTTTTTATCTAGGTATTTGTACCTATTGTTATGGTATTGTTGTATTATGTATATTTTTATATGTAACACCCTAAAAATATTTTTAATTTTGTCATTTTTAACCCATTTTAATATTAGTAAATTAAGCTAAAAATATCATAGAATTCTAAAATTTTCTCGAGCGTTCCTGTTCTCTGTAGAGTATTCTAGAGGGACAACTAAAATATATAAAAGCGACTCGTTTCCAGAGTTAATCAGTCAATTCAATCAGTCAGTCAGTCAGTCAGTCAGTTGAGTTAGTTAATTAAGTTTGGGCATTAACATAATTTGAATTGGCATATGATTTAGTGAGTAATTTTGTCATCGTGATTTAATATAGTTGATTTAATTAGACGTAATTTATATTGTACCTACTCATCCGTGTTTCTAGTTTAATTTCATAGATTGTAAGTACCTATTTCATAATAAGTACCTATTTAAACTAATTTTTGTGTTTATATTTCAGATTTTCTTAAATTTATATGAATTAAGGGCTTTAAATACCTTTACAAATTGGCAGAACAATCAAGCAATATGTCATCAAGCACTAGAAAGTTCAAATGCAAAAACAACCCTGATTCCTTCTGTTATATATGTGGAAATTTTACACTTCCACATCAACGAGCAAATATAACTGACTTCGTAAAAAGAGCTTACTTAGCTTATTTTGGCATAAACTGGGGGACCAAGATAAATCGTGGGCTCCACATAAAGCCTGCACTATATGCATTGAAAGACTGCGACATTGGACGAAGGGTTCGGATTCAAAAATACCTTTTGGAGTTCCGATGGTAAGTTTATGATTCCATAAAACTACATAATTTAATCACTAGTATATTGTAACTTACCTAAATGTAATTGTAACTTAGGTACATAAACAAAAATTTACAGAAAATGTTTATAAGAATCTCAAATATTGCATAAGGTTGAAACACATAGAAATGTTAAATGTTTGGGTGATAACTTTTGATAAAATTCATAAAAACAAGTCTCTCGTCGCTTTTGTTAACGCTTTACAATTTTTTTTCCATATCAGGTGTGGCGAGAGCCTACTAACCACGAGACCGATTGCTACCTTTGCTTTGTCAAGACTTCGGGCTTCACTGAGAAAAATAAACATTGTATCGAGTACCCAAATTTCGACACCGCGATACGACCTGTGCTACATTCAAATGAGATCCCCATTCCAAAATTTAAGGGTCTGCCAACTCAAGAATTAGTTGAAGATGTTCCTGAAAATATTGTTATGCACTTTGAGGAGTCAGACACCGATTTTGACCCCAGCTTATTTGAAAGTCAAAACGATCCGCAAAAGTTTAACCAGGCCGAGTTGAATGATCTTGTAAGGGATCTAAATTTGCCAAAAAAGGCTGCGGAAATTTTAGCTTCAAGACTTAAAGAGAAAAACTTGCTTACTTCAAACGCATACATTTCATTTTACAGAAAAAGAGAAGAAGAACTTGTTAAATATTTTAGAACAGAGGATAGTTTAGTATATTGCTGCGACATAGTTGGTTTGTTAAAGAAGATGCGGGGTGAGTCTTACGATGCAAATGATTGGCGCTTGTTTTTAGACAGTTCGAAAAGAAGTCTTAAGTGTGTGTTGTTGCATAATGGCAATCTATACGGCTCGATACCGATTGGGCACTCAACAAAATTAAAAGAAAAGTATGAACATATAGAAAAGGTTTTAAATCTTATCAAATATAGGGAGCACGAGTGGATCATATGTGTTGACTTAAAAATGGTTAATTTTCTGCTAGGACAACAAGGAGGGTATACTAAATATCCCTGCTTCCTTTGCTTATGGGACAGCAGAGCCAAGGAAGAACATTATTTCAAACAAATCTGGCCAGCACAAACATCACTTACTGTCGGAGAAAAAAAACGTAATTAATCCACCTTTAGTGAGCAGAGATAAAATCATATTTCCTCCTCTGCATATAAAACTAGGCCTCATTAAACAATATGTAAAAGCTTTAGATACGAACGGCGAGTGTTTCAAATACATAACTTCAAAATTTCCAAGTTTAAGTTATGAAAAAATCAAGGCGGGAATTTTCGACGGTCCACAAATAAGAACAATGATTAAAGACAGCAATTTTCCTAATGTCATGAATGAACGCGAAAAAAATGGCTGGTTCTCATTCGTGGACTTGATAGAAAACTTTTTAGGCAATTATAGGGCAGATAACTACGAAGAAATCGTAAAAAAAATTTTAAGGGACTACAAAGAGTTAGGTTGCAATATGAGCATAAAAATGCATTTTTTGAATAGCCATCTTGACCAATTTCCAAGTAATTTAGGTGATGTAAGTGACGAACAAGGGGAGAGATTCCACCAAGATATCAAATTATGGAGGAACGGTACCAAGGCCGCTGGGATTCCCACATGATGGCTGATTACTGCTGGTGCTTGAAAAGAGACCTGCCATCAACAAGCAAATACGCTAGAAAGTCTTACAAAAGAAAATTTTTGCCACAGTGAAAGCTTCATATCTGTTTGTTTTTTTATTTTAAGTCATTTCTATCGTTATAATGTAATTTTACTGTAGTTTGAACTGCTTGTATTCATGAAACTTGAAAAAAAAAATTAACACATGACTTAATTTTTTAGTCCTAATTTGAAAAATCTGGAAAATGGCACATAGGCTGTCGACAAGAATCAGGACCTGATAGAGCCAAACCGAGTTGAAATTCGTATTCAGCGCACCCAAATTACCTAGAATCAAGTGTCAGATATCATTCAATAAAATACGTGTTGCCCAGTGTTATTATTTTGTAAACATTATCATTAAAATAATTAGCAATTAGCAAGCTCCATATTTATAACCCTCTTCCGTACCACCTAAAAGAGCTCCCCGTATACCACAGGTTGGGAATCACTGTTCTAACACATTTCATGTACAATATTACAATAAATAAATAAAAATCCCAGTTTATTCTTCCTTTAATGCTAAGGAGAGAGAGAGAGAGAGAGAGAGAGAGAGAGAGAGAGAGAGAGAGAGAGAGAGAGAGAGAGAGAGAGAGAGAGAGAGAGAGAGAGAGAGAGGTCAAAATTGTAGAAAGGTGGATCTTTTGGTGCAACTACCTAGCCACTGCACTGCCGAGGGGGTTTAGAGTAGTTTAGAGGAGTTTGTTAAGTTTAAAAAAAAATGCTAAAAGAATGCAAGTGTTTATCTACTAAATGATGCTATATATTATAATATCACATCATAAGTTATAACTATGGTTACAAAAGTGAACCTTTCCTGTCAAGGGTGTGGGGATCGTTCGACCCCCGACCTCCCACCCTTGCATACGGTCCTGCTATCAGACTAAGATGAAGATAAAAATAGTGATATGGGTGCACCAGTATTAAAGGCACCTATGAAAACCATTACAACTACAAATTTGGAAATACAATGTATGCTGATAAAGACTCAAAATAGAATTTGAATAAAATAAAATAACGATGATCTATTTACAAAAACAAAATTTATTTTCAAAGGCATACACATCATTCAAATAGGGCACTTGCATTTGAAAAAAAGAGCACTTGCAAGAAATTGAGGCGGAGTCCGGACACCTCCGAACACCCCCCCTCTTCCCGTAGATCCGCCCTTGACAGGCGAACAGAAGTATTTGAAAAATAAATTGTCATCAACAGAAAAAATCACTAACAATATTGACAAACTATGACTTTTATCTTTTTGAGTTACTTTCCGTTTTTTGAGATGACATCATTATAAACAAATCTGACTTATGTTACTTCATTATTCCCTTTATTGATTTACTGATAGTGGCCACTTACTATTCTTCGCTATCAACTTCATTGATTTTAATTTTATTGGGCTACATTATTTTCTTCATAATCAAAATCTATACACGGTTGTAATTATTATAATGACATTATTCAGAAATCAGGAATTTGATGACTCGTGTATCTATCTATATACAGTATAGCGTGGAACTGGTCTCAGCATAAAGTCTCTTCACTGTTTAATATTTCTCAATACCTGTATACAAATTTATGCTCATTATATAATAATTATGTAACGTAGATACTACGTCCAACTTGGTTATATTTTTAGGAGAGGAGAGAGAGAGAGAGAGAGAGAGAGGAGAGAGAGAGAGAGAGAGAGAAGAGAGAGAGAGAGAGAGAGAGAGAGAGAGAGTTGCTAGCTCAAGAAAGATAATTAGAAAAGAGTAAATAAAAGGATGCCAAACAATTGAAAATAAAGAATACTTAAAACTTGCATACATTTACATTTATTAACATGTAAAGTGTTCGCAGGAACAGTAGTAGTAGTAGTAGTAGTAGTAAAGTATAGAACAGACAAAGCTCTTTCCCTCTTCCGCCAATCACTGCTGATAGAAAATAGTTGCGAAGGAAGAGTTATAGGAAAATAAGAAAAGGTATAATGAAAAGAATAGTTTTGGAGTTCATTCACACAATGAGTACATTTATCTCCTGTATTTACATATTAGAGGATAGCGGAAAATAAAGTAGGGCCTATAGCATAAAATAATAGACTACTTTATCCGATTTACACCATGCATTTTTTGATAATTTTTCAAAATTTTATTTATTATATACCAAAGTCATCATTTCATCGACGCATCAATTTTGATGAATGCCAACGGCAACCGTGTTGAGAGACTCCGCCATCCTCCGCCATCCTTCGCACTGGAATTATTAGATAAGGAGCACTAATTCAGTGGCTCCCAGCTGGTTAGCATATCCCAATTTAAGAATTTTCATTACTCATTCTGTTATGGTATTTGTTCTTCAAAAAGTTCATAAGAGAAAACACTAGCTCGCGACTATGTGGAACCAAAAAATTTTAGAACTCCGAAAGCTTAGTTTTCCATATTTATGTAATTATCGGGAATAGAATGTCGGCAGCTAAATATGATGGATTTCGGAGATATGATTACATTCTTCCCATTAGTCCGGGGATCGTTCTTTCTTGCATATAACACCCTGAAACGTTATTTCCAGATGTTCAATTTCGTCTCGTATTTTTTAACTTTATTATTAGTCAAGTACTTGGTATATATTTATAATTTTAGAGCCCCAAGGGTCACCTGAGCCAGAGCAGAAATAGGCTAAGTGGTTGTATCAACTTCACCCGATACCGGCGTCTGAAAGTGAACCAGAGCCTCCGCAATCACGGAGCTGCCGAGCATACTGAAAATTTTAAGTCCCTGAGGTATTTCACCTCTTGAATGCTTCCCTTGTTTTGAGTGTATACAAATACAGCTCTTTGGGCTTATCTTCATATGGTTTATTACATAATCGTGGAATAAGATTTGTTTCTACCATTTCTATATCAATACTTATGCATAACGACCAAAATTGTAAATGAGGCCTGACGAGTGACTTATATAAAGGCAAAACAAAGTATTTAGATTTATACTCACAATTATGAGAGACAAAACCCAACATTTTTTTTAACTTCACTGTTCGCGATTGAACATTGTTTTGAAAATGTAAAGTCTCTAATAACTGACTCTTTAAATCTTTTCCCTCCGACGCTTCTTTTAACACACTATTTCCCATAGTTTAATTACATTTACTGTTGTGATTAGCGTGTATGCATAACTTTACATTTATCAACGTTAAATTTCACTCGCTACTTATTAGATCACTCCACTAAATTATTAAGATCGCGCTGCAAATTATTCTAGCTTGAGAAGTAATTGTTTTACAGCAATTTTAGTATCGTCGGAGAATTTTCGAATTTTACCTTATAAATTCAGGTCAAGATCGTTAACATATATATTTTGAAAAATACTGGCCTTCAAAATGACCCTTGCTGAAAACCGCTTGTTACATAAGCCCACTCTGACTCTTCCCTGTTTATTTTTCTACCAGTTAACCCATTATCAATCCAATTAAGAACTTAACCCCTTATTCCGCGAGTTTTAAGTTTTCCTGACAATCGCTTTTGCACAACTGTCAAACGTCTTTTGAAAATCTAAATATATGATATCTACCTTCCTATTATAATCATAAATTATAATAGGGAGTAATAGTAAATAGAACAGACAAGGCCCTCCCCGTCCTCCGCCAGCAACTACTGACAGAAAATAGTTGTAAAACAAGATTTATAGGAAAGTAGGAAAACGTGTAATGAAGAGAATAGCTTCAGAATTCATTTACACCATGTATGCACTTATTTCGTGTACCCAGTTACGTATTAGAGGACAACAGAAAATAAAGGATAGCATGAACACTAAACTTCTTAATCTAATGTACAGTATACACTATTTTTAAGAATTTTTTTTTATTTATATAAGAAGTCATCATTTCATTGTTGCATCATTACTCCGTCGCGTACTATTTTCATTGCCATCCTTCGCACTGGCATTACTTAGATAAGGGAGAACTGATCAATGGGCACCTCCAGCTGGTCGAAAGTGTACATCAATAAAATGATTTTCCCCATTTTTCAAGAAAGATTTATCATATCCTTACTTATATTTCGTCCTTTGCATACAAATTAGATAAAGGAGCACTGGTCCAGAGACAACTCCAGCTGATCAGCACCTTCCAATTTAATAATTCCCCGACATTGTACAAATAGGTACTTTTGTTAAGAAATTTTATTATACAGTACATCATTTAAAAGTAAACTTCTACTTTAATTAAATAGCTTCCCTGAAAATGAATATGTCTATTTGGAGGTTTCGAGCCCCGAGAGTTTTCTTCAAGCTTCCCATCATCTGAGAATTCCCAGTGCTTTGAAATCAGACCAGACCAACGCCTCCTGCTACATTTATTGCAAAAGGGAACATAACTACTTCTGTATAATACTATTTCTATACAATAAAAGGTGGCGGAGAGAGAGAGAGAGAGAGAGAGAGAGAGAGAGAGAGAGAGGAGAGAGAGAGAAGAGAGAGAGAGAGAATGGTGACTGAGCTCTTATAAGTCAAGAAAGGAAAGAAACAGCTTTTTAGTTTATAAAACATTCCAACATTCACTCCGTTTGCCTCTGTTGTACTTTTTAATGGCTTCTCCTTTCATAAATCAATATTTACGCGGTGTTTCACGATGGTTTCGCGAGCAGACTTCACATTTTTCTTCTCCGCAAAAGAAAGCAATTTCCTGCATTTTCTTTCGAAGCAGTTTTCCCAATAATAAAATCTTCAAAGGCTAAATAATGCTTAGAAAGTGTTGTTGAATGGTCCGCTCTATTGGATTATCGTTTGCTGATGACGGCTCCTACGAGTGTTATACATTTCTATAAAGTATTCATCCTCTCTACCTCTCTTTCTCACTTCCTCACTCTTCCTTTCACATATACAGCGCAGTGAAATTTTTCAGTTATACACGATAAAAGACATTCTAATAAATTCCTTTTATTCATAACTTCAGAAGAGGACGCTCTGACTTTATCGAGTGCTCAAGGAAAGTTGTCAAATCTGTGCTCAAAATTTTCCAGTTCAATTCATACATTTCTACCGTTCAAATTAAATATCGACGGTTCAAAGATGTCAGACAATTTACAGCGTGTTAAAAAGACTGTCACTCACTCTGTTATTAATAGCATGTTTTGGTGTAAATTTCGAGTATAATGAAGTGGAGGTAAATATCGGGTAATTTTTTTTAAATATCTAACACTTTAAACGGTTTAAAGGAATATCATGGCCACCAGTATCACCAGATCTAAATCCCTGTGATATTTATCTGTGGAGTTATTTAAAAGATAGATCGTTTAAACAGAACCCGCACACAATAGAAGAAATGAAAGTATCGGCAGAACAAGAAATTTCTCAGATTTCAGCAGATACTCTGTCCAGAATACTGTTTTGTTGTTCGTGTGCAAAGAGTTAATGAACTGAGAGGCCATTAGAGCATGTTTTTCACCAGGAGACTAATTCCCCATGTGTACAGAAGGTATAACAAAAAAATCCATGTTTTTATTTCAATTAATAAAAAACAATACAAACCTTTCAAAGTGTGACATGTTTAAAAGATCACCCGATCGATACATTACGCATAACGTTGTAATTGTGTTATTCATTTGACAAATTCTCTTTCATTTGCTGATACCTTTGCGAAAGATTATTAGCTTTAAACTTGTTAATTAAAATTATTAAGCTACATTACTAATTTGTACAAATATGTTTAGTTAAAATGACAAATGATATTTTCGTTGTTTAACGAAAATATCACGACTTAGCCCTTTTACAAAAAGGCCGATTTCGCAAAAAGGCCTAACTAACATTTTTTTTACTTTTCAACCTTTCAAATGTTCCGTGCGATGATTCCTCATTTCACGAAGGTCAAGCTTGTTGCCCTCTCTCTCTCTCTCTCTCTCTCTCTCTCTCTCTCTCTATATATATATATATATATATATATAACTGAAAATTACACTGTGTAGTTCTGGGAAGAAGTTCGCTGAAGTAAAATCTATTGAATATATACTGAAAATTCATTGAAAAAATAGCCTTAGATATTTTATAATTGGTTACTGATTACGCTTTTCCTCCTCTGGAGACGCTCGTTTCGACAAAAACGTAAGTGAAATAAATACCAAAGCGAATGGAATTCATATAAAAAATATGTGAATATCGGAGTGGAAACCTGAAATAAAGGAAGAATTTTGAAATAAAGAAAAAAACAAAACAAAAGGGAAAGAGTTCATAACCCCTTAAAATCGTGAATATCACGAGTTCAGTCAAATGATACGAGAGATGTTACATATTAGTCATTAATCGGATATTAAAATAATTAGGTGTAGTATTCAGAATAAAGTTTGCCATTTAATAAACTTGGAGAACTGGGTTCGAATAGCAAAGCAAAATCTTTATAATTTAAAAGGAAATATAAGGAAATATTCAGGCATATAATTATTTATTCGAAAGGCTAAAGCATATTTTTATTTTAATTATACCGAAAGATAAATAGAACAGTTATATTATTTTACTCTCTTCCGTCATATTATCTATCGCTGAGAGTGTGAATAGAGTTAGGACTGTGAAAGGAGATGACGTCTATTTTTTCGTGGAAAGGAGCGGCTCCCGGTGAACAGAATGTGCAGTACCCCTTCATAAAAGTCGAAGTCAGAACCTATCGTTATTTTCAACCAATTATGTACTATTTTGGAGGTTATTCAAGTTTTAGTACATTATCCGTAAGTTTTTCTTCGGAGAACTTTTTTCTACAAATGTATCTTGTACGTGGAATATTACACTCTGGACGAAAAAAACCAAAGAGTAAGAAGAGCAAAATCTTGGAAATGGTGTTGATGAAGATTTGATTATTTTTACTCCTTGAGATTCCTATTAATTGTCTTCAAAAATAAAGATTAATTTGGGTTAAAGTTACATTGTGAAACCCTTTGAAACGCAAAAGAATTGACCGATGAACCAAATATTTTTTGAGACGTGAAGAAATTATTTTCGAATGCAAAATTCTTTGATAGTCAAGTAGAGACACACTAACCTTATATTACATAGCCAAATTTGATCTATCCCCACCTAAAGTGATCCATTTACACCAGTTATACCAATTTTACCTTCTTTTTTTAACACAAAAAGGTATACTCGATTAAAACAGTCAACCACCCAACGTAATTTATTTAATGTTACCACCTTATGAGATAATAATAATTATTATTATTATTATTATTATTATCATTATTATTATTTGTTGTCATTATGTAATTATTTTGTGGTTCAGTAAATGATACCATTGTCACGCGTGGAAGACTATTTGTGACTGGTTATATACTCGTATAATACATAATACATAATACATAAATAAAAGCATTCGTCATTCGAACAAAAAATTTATGCTAAATACAAAATACTCGACATCCAGATAAAGCCCTAATCCAGGCACTAAAATCGGGAGGATTCCGTGCGATGCCAAACAGGATGTGTAAACAAGCTTTCAATGTTTGATTGCTCGTGATAAAATACAAATAAATTTTATGAGCACAGTTTGCGCGTTGATTGTGAAGAGAACCTCGAATTACGACGTATCGAGAAACTCTCACTAAATATAGTAATAACACACACACACAGAGCTGTAACTACTGTATAAACCCGCGACATATTCTGTTTTCGATGGCGACATTTAACCAGGTCTGAATAACCCAGTTAATTTAATCTAACCAACCTTTCATTATATTCCTTATATCATGATATTGAAAAATAATTAAAAAATTAAATGAAACTATGTCGTTACACGCACATTTGTATCGTGATGAGTTTGGTGTGTATCCTAAAGACTGTTACGAAGACATAGGGTAGCCAAGAATACACATACACACAAACACACAACACAAGTGTGGAAAAATAATACACGTCATGTATATATGTATAATAATAATAAGTAGAACATAGTTTCTACAAAACATTGTTTTAAGCCCGATTTTCTTCATCTCTTATTTCGTTTGGAATTTATTTTAATTATTGTTTTTTTTCTGCGTGCTAGTGTTTCCAGATGTTGCTATTCTGCTCCACTTTCATTCACTTAAATGACTAAAGATTATCGTTCGTAATAAGCTTTCTCTTCCATTATACGATTGGGGAAAATTAATTTCAAAGTTCAAATCAATTTAATTTACAAGATAGAAAGGTTATAAAAGGTAGCAAAATGCTAGACATAAAACGACGTTATATATTATATATATATATATATATATATATATATATATATATATATATAGTGGAAAAACAATTTGCTAAATTTAAAAATTCTAAGAAATACTGAATTTTCTGTCGAGCATTTTTACTTCTAAGAGGATTTTCTTAATAAGGTTTGCACATAGATTTTAAGAACTTGGTGAGCCAAAAAAAAAAACTTTCGATGTTTTTACAAGCAAAGAATACTCTCTCTCTCTCTCTCTCTTCTCTCTCTCTCTCTCATATATATATATATATACTGGGTTTTCTCTTGAAACATTCTTACAGTAAAATTGTATGTAATAAAACTATTGTAAAACGTTTTATAGTTTTCAATAGATGTCATAAAAAGAACTAAAAATTTAACATACTTACGTATTTATAGCTCAAACATCCCGTTTCCTCCTTTTTCTTCAACGCTGATATATATATATATATATATATATATATATATATATATAGAGAGAGAGAGAGAGAGAGAGAGAGAGAGAGAGGAGAGAGAGAGAGAGAGAGAGAGATGCGTTTTTGTTTTAAGCTCTTGTGTGAAAACTTTTATACGGTAATATAATCACAGATTATATTTCCTTTTTTTGGCTTCCGTTTCTTCTTTCGGAATTTGTAGATTTTAACTTTTCTCAAAAGAAATAACGTACCCAAACGTCCAACCAGACGATGATTTTCAGTCCTTCGTGACGGATAAATTAACGTTTCCCCTTTTTCTGACGTCGGAAACGGGCCCCAGAGCGCGGGTATCTCGGTCGACCGTTCGGGCAACGTGACAGTGTCACGTAGGGAAAGGAAGCAAAAGAAATTAAAAGTGGTTTCTTGTGTTTCAGGAGTGCATTTTGACACGAGCGTCGACTTCTTAATAAACATGATCACACAGTCGATTCGTACCTTCGGCTACGGAACGCTCCACTTCCTCGAAGATCCACGCAACAATCATGTATCGCTCAACCCGAGAATCTCCTGTGATGGATCAGCATCTGCCAAGTGGACGAACGGAGACAATTTTTATAGGTATGTATATATATCTCTCTTTCTCTCTCTCTCACACACACACACACACACACACACACAAGCGAAGTACCGACTGTTTTAAATCAATACATCTTACAAACTAATTAACTAAACCTAATATTGGTACCATCGAACAGAGAAGGACGTGGTGTTTTACACGCAAGCGAGGGCCTAAAAGGTGTTTTCTGCTACGTCATTAAATAGGGAGTTACTCACTAATTCAGCGTAACTCAACTTAGCGTAACCTAACCTAGTCTAACATACCTTTTTTTCCGACAATAAAAATGTTTCTCGACTTTTTATATACATTTTTTTAATGTTCCGAGGTACCAAAAGTGTAACCTCAAAAATTTACTTTACTACATCTAACAGTTATACATAATCGATCTTCCTTATTCAGAAATTACAAATTCCTCTCCAGACTACTTATATATATATATATATATATATAATTATATATATATATATATTATATATATAATATATTAGGGTGACAATAAAATCGAAAGTTGGAGTTTTTTATTGGCCATTTGTTCAATGCTGCTACTACATGAGAAAACAATGTACTGTAAATATTAGGTCATTCAGATAATATTTAAGGGTGTCTCAAGTGAGGTAAATAATTCTCCTTATAACAAAAATTAATTATTCATTACCTAGTAAAAATAAATTAATATTTTTTTTAATTAATGTAAATAAATGTTAGTTTTAGTTCATAAGGTTTAAATGCAGGCGTACTCCAATCGTAATAAGTAAATAATATATTTACTAAATATATTCCAGGGTGTCTTTCATTCAATTGTAGACCACCCATTAATTCTTGCTTTTCCTCAAGCCATACCCCTTTTTCAATGTACCAGGCTGAGACTTCCTATGATCCTCAACAACCTGCAAGAGATGTTGGCGCTGTTCTTCATTCTTCGTAATCTTTGTATTGAAGGCCTGGATCAAGGCAATTCCCCTCTCTGCCATGTCATTGACGACTTTTAGTCCTTCAACTATAGTCAAACCAGTCTTGAAATCTTCGTCGTCCGGCCAGGTCCCTGGTTCCTTGGACAAGAAACCATCATTAATTTTTAGAAGTTCAAAGAGAAGCTTTGATCCTTTCGAGGCAAAGTCCGAGAGCTGCTTTGTTGAAATGGAAGAAACAGCAGGTATTGGGGCTCGCTTTGGAGGATCTTCAGCAGCTTCTTTTTCGAGGATTGATCGAGCGATATTCTTTTTCGTCGTTGCATTGATACCTTTATCAAAGAGTGCGAGACCAATCAAGTACTCGCTGAGGTACCATAAGTGACGACCGAGGACACTAAGGCAGGATGCTGAGATCTTTTCATCGTGGTACTTTGCTAGGTCTTGAAGAAGCTTCAAATCGTTCGCGGGAGCAGATGAAGGACTGCTGGCCGTGAACCACGCGCTGACATATAACCAGGGCAAAAAATACAAATCGTTTTAAGCCAGACATTTCACGAGTTGTAAGTCTGAACTGATGGGAAAGCAGCAGGATTTTTAATGAATAAATTACTTTTGCCATCCAACGTGCTCGGTGAAGTGCTCCAGGTCGCCGAAACCTAAAGTTAGGTAAATTACCTCCAAGGATTGTAATCGACAACTCCAAGAATTCACGGTAATCATCCCTCGGCTGATGTTTTGTCAGATATAGATTCCAGCAAGCGATCAGTTCTTCTCGATTCTCATTCAGACTCGATGGAAGGTCTGACAAGGTCTTGTACTTATCTTGGCAAATTGTATTCCACGTCTCTTTGAAGCGGGAGAATAGGAGGATATCTGGACCAGATGATGGTCCCATGCATTCCATGTACGCCTTCTCAACGACAAGTTCTAGGATGTGATGGCGACATGCAAGGTATAAGAGTTGGCGGCCGAGTTTCTGCTCCAAAATTACGCATGCCCCAGACAAGTAACCAGTATTTGAAGCTGTAGTGTCGAAGCTCATAGCTGATACCTTTTCTGACACATTCCATTCTTTGAGCGCAGCATGTACCACCGAGGCGATGACCTCACCCGTTCCTGATGTCAGCTTAGGTACACCCAAGAGCACTGGCCCCCCCTGACCCCCCCTCTCGACGGCCCTGTATATATACTCGTATATACTGTATATTATCATAGGAAATCAAATTCAGTTCCAAATTTATATAATTTAAACATCAAACTATGCCAACAATTAATGAAACTTTTCTAGAACAATTTCCAATAATAATATCAATGTATCAAAATAAAAATATTACCTTAGATATCTTAAAAGAATCGGGAGAGAACTTCTAAGCGTTGTTTTCAGTCAGGCAGTCGTATGCAAAATGAACTTGAAGCACCAAAAGCTGATCATCCAAAGATTGATACACATCATATTATTTAACGATTTATTTATGAAAATTTTAATTTAATGAAATAAATTAATCGATTTGCATAATCTATAGTATGAAATAAAGGAAACAATTCTATTAAATTATATAATACACTTGCATTCTCGAAACATTTTTGTTTTTGAAACGTTGTCGAAACTCGTTCATTCTTGAAATTTCTTCCGCGCGACAGTTTCATTCATGTGACTCGAGGCACCCCTAAATGCTTTCCGAATTCCATGAGATTTCGTCTACGGTGTTTCCTCATAGGGTGGCAGCATTGGACAAATGGCCGGCAAATATTTTTGAATTTCAAATTTTATCCCTATAAGAAGTTGTCACCCTAATATATATATATATATATATATATAGTTATCATATCATTTTACAGTACTTACGTATACCATTCTCAAACAAATGCAACAACTTTAATTCTTCTGTACAGCAATGTTGCTCTGCTCAAAATATATGTAAAAATACTGGAACAGCAACTGGATCCTTTGTAATTTTTTTAAACCAAAAAAAATAATGCAATAACTTAGGCACGATGTTCCACAGTAACAAATGAGAGTCCTTTCCCGCACGATATATACTACATAATTCAGGATCTGTTCCATACCTGCATGGAAAGGATTTAAATTTTTGTACTTTACATCTTTGTACCTTTTCTCTCTTTGTATATCTTTCAATGTGTATATATGGTTTCTAATTACATAAAGGTTTTTCTCAAATTGAAGTTAACACTTTTTAATTTCAGCTACATTTGGTTCAAATTAAACTTACAAGCATGGGTGCCAGAAAATTTCCATATACTTCATCTGTACACCATGGTCTTTACTTTTTTCCCATAAAAACCTTTCATATATATATGTGTGTGTGTGTGTGTGGATGAATTTCTTGATGGGCTTGCTAATTTAGTTCCGTCTATAAAATTTACTGTTGAAAAGGAAAATGACGAATGCTCATAATTTTTGGATCTAAAAATTCAGAGATACACAAATTTATTCAATTTTGAAGTTTTTCACAAGCCTACTAATAATATCTCGCATGATCATTTTTATTCTGACCAGTAGTATAGGTTCATTTATGTAGGGGGGTGCGGGTTGGGGCTAATTGGGGGAAGATGAGGTAAGGGTGATAAGATAAGGGGGTGGGAGTTGCAATTATGTCGAAGTGACTCAAAAGTGGAAAAGTGAATATAGAGTGACCTAACTTAACTTAACCTAACCTGACCTAACAACTTAAACTTTAAATTATATATACACCTTTCAACCTTTCAAATGTTCCGTGCGATGATTCCTCATTTCACGAAGGTCAAGCTTGTCGCCCCTCCTCTCGAGTTGGCCTGGTGAAGTAGTGAGTTGGTTTCTTGTACTCTCCACCTCACCTAGCCAGGTACACCCGGCTCATCGGGGATTGTTCTGAGCCAGGCGTCTAATCTTCTTTTGAAGATGTCCACCGCAACACCACTCATGTTCCTTAGTTCTTTGGACAGCTGATTAAACAGTTTTGGTCCTCTCGCAGCAAAACTATTTTCTTTCAGTGTTAAGGATGTTTCCTGTCTAACCTTTAATTTGGGAACACGACACAGTCTTCCTTTTCTAATTTCCAAGTGTAAATAATGGTGTATCTCTCTCTCTCTCTCTCTCTCTCCTTTCCAGTGAATATAGGTTTAATTCGCGTAACCTTTCCCAGTAATTTAGTTCTTTGCACCCCTTGATCTTGGCTGTGAAGCTTCTCTGAATCCCTTCTAGTTGTCTAATGTCTTCTTTTTTATGTGGGCATGTTAGGACCGAGCAGTATTCCAATTTGGGTATGATCAGTGTTTTCAGTAGAGGAATCATTATATGCCTATCCCTTCGTTTAAAGGTTCTCAGTATCTGCCCAGTTACTCTCTTTGCTCTGTTTACTGCTATCTTATTTTGTGTTTCAAATTTCGCATCATCAGTCATTACAACCCCTAAGTCTTTTGCTTTAGAATTTCTCTGAATTTCCTGTCCATTTGGGGTATAATATTCCATGGATTTTAGGTCCCCTCTTTTTCCGTACCGTAACAGCTGAAATTTCTCAGTGTTAAACGTCATATTGTTATCTTCCGTCCACTTGTAGATTCTGTTCATGTCTGTTTGTAGAGATTCTATATCTTCTGGGTTTCTTATTTTTCTACTTATCTGTGTCATCGGCAAAGGATGTTACTGTGCTGTCTCTGGTAACGTCCTCATCTATGTCAGTTAGCATGATTATGAAGAGTAGTGGAGCCAATACTGTTCCTTGTGGTGCTGAGCTGAGGACTTCTGATTCTGATGAAGGTGTTCCTTGTACTGTAACGACTTGCCGCTGTTCACTAAGGGAATTATATATCCATTTCCCTACTTTTCCTGTTATTCCCATATATTTCAGTTTATGTATTATAATTCCATGGTCACACTTGTCGAACGCTTTGGCAAAGTCTGTGTATATTACATCATAGTTTTCATTACTTTCCAGTGCATCAATAATGTTATTGTAGTGTTCCATTAGTTGTGATAGGCATGATCTGCCTGACCGAAACCCATGTTGGTTATCATTTAATTTTTTATGAGTTCCCAAAAAGTCATAGATTTTCTGTTTAACTATTCTTTCAAATATTTTAGTGAGATGAGATGTAAGCGACACTGGCCTATAGTTTTTGGCATCGGATCGATCTCCTCCTTTGTATATTGGGACTACGTTCGCGCTCTTCAGGATGCCCGGTATTTCTCCCGTGTCTAGTGATCGTCTCCATATCCAAGGGCTCAGTGATTGCATTCTTGCAGTTTTATATTATATATTATATATATATATATATATAATATATATTATATATATATATATATATATATATATATATATATACACACACACATGCGTGTATGTGGTGTCCGACGTCATAATATGAACTTTAGTAGCCACCATTCAGCTCTGTCTTAGGCATAACAGTAATATTACATCATCGGAAGTCGAAACCCCCTCCTCAAACCTAACCTACAAACTAACCTTGAATTAGACTGCAGTAAATTAACCTAACTTAATCTAACCTTACTCTCATGCACCAGCCCTATCCTTATATATTATATATGAAGCAGGAAACGACTCTTCAGGAAGACTTAAATTTTTATTTCTTTAACGCCAATACAGTTTCGGCTCTTCGCGAGCCTTTGTCAATTAGTAATGACCGCATAAACAGAGAACGGAGTTTATATACACCTAGAAGTTAATTATTAGGGATAAGCTGACTGAACCTTTCCATCCTCTTACCAGGTGATAGTTAAGTGACCCTTCCGACCCAGCTTTGACCTGATGGATGTACCTGTGTTGCCTGGGGATTTTTGGGTAGTAATGTTACAAAATTCTTAATTCTTAATAAACCTAAACCAAGGTTAACTAAGGTTATATATACTGCGCCTCAGTGGTGCAGTAGTTAGCGTCGCTGACTACGAATCCATCGGCCCCGAGTTCGAGACCCGGTGACGGCAGGCAGCGCGCAGCAAACCCCAGCTGTTCATCCTCCCACACAGTAAAGATATTGGTTGGTAGATAGGTGGGTAGCCTAGTGGTTAAGACGCTGGACTGCTGGTGGTGGTTCGGATTCCGCGTTAAACTGTAAGTCAAGGGGGAGTGACAAGCTTGACCTTCATCAGAATGAACAATTATGGCGAAATCAAAACCAAGGTTTATATATATATATATATATATAATATATATATATAAAAATTAAAAATGTGCCTAACCTAACCTGCGAAAGAGTGAAAACAGTGACAAAAGAAATGCAAATGCAATGTTTTTCTTTCATGATAGGCAATTGTGCCTATAAGAAACATATGATCATCAGTCAATGTATATATATATATATATATATTATATATGGTGCAGTGTTTAGAAACCTTCCCGAAATACAATAAGTATAGTTTCACTTACCAAATAAAACTCGGAGGCCTAACTCTCTCTCTCTCTCTCTCTCTGACAGATCATAAATTATTATTATTATTATGAGAGAGAGAAGAGAGAGAGAGAGAGAGAGAGAGAGAGAGAAGAGAGAGAGAGCTTTCGAGCTTCTTTTTGGTAAATGAAAGTATACTGATTGTATTTCGAGAAAGTTTTTAAACGCTGCACGGTGTATATCAGAGGCGGTTCTTGGACTGGTGCATTGGGTACGCAAAATACACACACTTGGCAAATAAACTTAATTTCATTACACATTCTAAATGCAGTTTTGATGATTCGTGTTTTGTACATGCTTTGCTCAAATTTTTAAGATCTCGATAGCCTTCTTTACTCCATACCTCATTTCCAGAATCACTATTAAAAAGTAAACAAGGCCAACAGAACAATTTCTGTCTTATTGGGCATACAGTCAGCCATATTTTTTTGCTAAACCAACCATTTGAGAAGGCTCTATTGCCTTGTTTATCAGATGTTATTATTTTGAAATTATTTAATTTAGGCCTACCTGAGTTTTTAATCTGAATTTGCAGTACTCTTTCCAATTTTTTAAAATTGTTTTTTAACAAATAGTTGACACTAATTTCCATTATAATAAGGCACTAGAATAGTAACTTATATTGAAAAGAAAGCACATAGATCACATCATCTATCACTCACACGTTGTCAAACTTGTTATACTAAAGACTAAGTGATTTGTATATTCGCGCAAACACCCCCCTCCCATCAATATATATATATATATATATATATATATATTATATATATATATATATATATATATATATACTAGGGTGGGCGGAAAGTAGCTCCCTATTTTGGATTGGTAAAAAAATACGTATATTATCCATTTATTTCAGAAGAAATAATATGAAAAGGTAGGCATACATGGTAGGTTTTCTCTAAAATTCAATGTGGGCTCCAACTCTTTCCACCAGCCTCTGGAGCCGCCCAGGAATGGCGTCCACTGAATTTAGCAGGAACTCCGGCGGGATGGAGGACATGACTTCCCGAATTCGGTCCTCCAGTTCTTCCAATGTCCTCGGTTTGGTGCGGTAGACTTCTTCCTTTACCCACCCCAAAGAAAGAAGTCGCACGGTGTCAAGTCGGTCCTGGCTGGCCATTGATGTGGACCACGACGACCCATCCAACGCCCAGGGAAGTGGGCATCCAGCCACTCACGGACAGCAAGAGCGAAGTGCGGAGGGGCGCCATCTTGCATAAATTATCAGATCGTCGATGTTCTCCAATGTGCTGACAACCGGCCAGACCTCGTTTCGCAACATAGCAAGGTACCGCTCAGCATTCATGGTGTTGCGCAGAAGGAACGGGCCCACAACCTGATCTGAGGTCATACCACACCACACCGTTACACTGAACCGATTCTGCCGTTTTTCAGCGGTAACCATGGGATCCTCTCCTGCCCAGTAGTGGCAATTGTGGCGGTTGACAAAGCCTCCGACGTGGAACACCGCCTCGTCGCTCCAGAGGATGTTGCGGAAGAGATGGGGCCAGTCTTCATGCCAAGCCAGCATGATTTCCCCGAACTCCATGCGAATGTCGCAGTCCTCGTCCGAGAGAGATTGGCAGTAATGGCTTCCACGCACGCCAGTTCAGCTCCTTCTTCAGCACAGTTCGCACTGAGTAGCGGGAGAGTCCACTTTCCGAGCTGCCTGGCGAGTTGACTTTCGTGGACTCCGTGCGAACATTTCCTGAACTGCCTGCACCGTCTCCTGGGCCCTGGATGTCGAAGGGCGACCACATCTTCGAACATCTGCCACAGACCCCGTGGTCATGAGCTTCGAGTGGCAGTTCTTGATTGTTTTCGGGTCCACTTGGGCACGTGGTCCGTGAATGGCCCGCCACCATCTTTGAACTCGAACGACAGATTGCCAAACTTCGTACCGTGCCGCCAACTGGGCACGCTCCTGCAGTGTTAAACGCTCAGCCATGTTACCCTTCAATCTGAAATGAAAAAAAAAAATGAACGTTACAATTGTACCACTTTAGAGAACACACCATAACAATATAACAATACAATCATAATTTATACATAATTTATATGTAATTTAAATTAGGGAGCTACTTTCCGCCCACCCTGTATATATATATGTATATATATATATATATATGTATATATTATATATATATGATGCAAATCCACAAGGAAAAAAGAAAAATGATTTCAAGGCCTTTCGTGTATTCAGAAGTTATAATGTTATAATGTTTCAGACCAACAAAGACCTTAGGATCCACTCATGGCTGGTCTACCTAACCTAACTGTGTTCATAATTGACGAGGTGTACTTCTGAATACACGAAAGGCCTTAAAATCATTTTTCTTTTTACTTGTGGGTTTGCATTATATATAAATACACACACAGTATTATATATATATATATTATATATATATATATATATATATATATCTAATATATATAACTGATGAATGTATGTTTCTTCTTGTAGGCAAAGGTGGGCAGGACCGAGTTCCAAAAGGACCGAACTCCAGGAACTCGGTCCTTTTTAAGGACCGTGAGCGGGAAGTCGGTCATTTTCTCAGTGAGGACCGAAATGAGGAGCGACGGTCCATTTTTGAGCAATTCCGGACAGTCTTTTTTAGTGATTTTAGTGTGTTTGTGATTATTTGAAGTTCTAAAGAAGATGGATCGTTTCCTCCAGAAGACTCAGAAAGAGACTGAGACTGAGACTGAACTGAAACTTGTTTCAACACCTGGAGGAGACGAAGAATCTACTGATGTTAGTGCTTCAACTTCAAGTCAAGCAACTGGAGCTCCTAGCGGAAGAACTGAACCCGGCAATCCCTGGCCGTACCTCGGACTCGTTCCCCAGCCGGGCGTTGAAGGACTTGTTCATCAAGTTTAACACGCCTATCCCATCCAGTGCCGCCGTGGAGAGGCTCTTCTCTTTGGGGAAGGACGTCCTCAAGCCGAAAAGGTCAGGGCTCAGTGACAGCCATTTTGAAATGCTAGTCTTCTTGAAGGGAAAACTCAAGCATTTAACTTAATAACTTTTTTCATCATTTATGTATTGTATTAATTATAATTTACGTTAATAAAATTAAAGATTTCCGGTGTCTTTAATTTCATTTTTCATTTTAATCAAATTTTTCACTTATATTATATATAAGGACCGCGGACCGAGTCGTTCCTAGGTCCTATCTTCAGAAAGGACCGTGACCAGGACCGTCGGTCCAGTTTGAGGCAAGGACCGGGACCAGGACCGTCGGTCCTTTTTGAGGCCCGGGTGCCCACCTTTGCTTGTAGGTACAATTCCCTATCATAAAAGAAAAAACATCGCATTTCTTTGTCACTGTTTCCACTCTTTCGCAGGTTAGATTAGACACATTTTTTATTTTTATTATTATTTATTTATTTATTTACATCCATATATACACACACTATATATATGTGAGGATAGGACTGGTGCATGATGGTTAAGTTAGGTTACGTTAGTGTACTATACTATAATCTACATTCAAGGTTAGTTTGTTGGTTAGGTTTGATGTCGGGGTTTCGACACCCAATAGTGTAATATCACTGTTATGCCTAAGACAGATTTGAATGGTGGTTGCTAACGTTTATTATGACGTCAGACACACACACATACACGCATATATATATATATATATAATATATATATATATATATATATATTATATCTATATTATATATATATATATATATATATTTATATATATATGCATTTAACTGCAATGACCACGCAGTATATAAATGAATAGAAACGACGTAAATAAGGAGCGTCTCTGCACACGGGGAAGAGAAATAACGAATAAATGAAAAATGAGGCGAACCGCCCCCGGGCGGGCGGTTCGCCTCATTTTCATTTATTCGTTATTTCTCTTCCCCGTGTGCAGAGACGCTCCTTATTTACGTCGTTTCTATTCATATATATATATATATATATATATATATATATATATATATATCCCCGCAAGGGGGTTCTAAGCTCGTGCTCTTGAGTGCTCTTTGTGCTCGTTTGTACGTGCTTGTTCCTGGAGGTTTCACGTGCGCCCTCCCGGCCCTAGCACCCAAGGATGATGGGGCTCGACCCTGCAGTCCTTTCATCCTTGGTCTTTTTCCACTTCGACTGTCCCCTCCACCCTTTCTTTTTCCTCTGTCTTTCCTCTCACTTTTTCTTTGTTTTTCCGCTGAGATATGCCCTTTAAATAGAGGCGAATCGGTTCTTCCTGAACTAAAAAAAAAAAAATATATATATATATATAATTATTATTTTCATGTTTAGGTTAGGTTACTCTATATTCAGTTTTAGACTTTTTGGGTCACCTCCCAGCACCCCCTCGACATAAATGCATTCCTGCACCCTTTCGACACAAATGCAACCCGCAGCTCCTCGACATAAATCCAACCCCCACTCCCTTATCTTATCTCACTCATTTTTAGTGATGCACCGGAGCTCCGGCTCCGGCCGAGCAGGAGTTCCGGTCAATTTAGAAAACCTTTTGCTCCGGCCGGAGGTCTCACTAAACTCCGGCCTCTGGCCGGAGGTGCCAAGTACACCAAACTGAATTCTGACAACTTTTAGTTTTAATTCTATAAAACTATAAAACCTCATTTCTGCACCTATCCGAATATTTCAGTTCTCAGATGACTGTAATAATAATTTCTTTTGAGTGATCAGTGATTGTATTAATATTTCAGTTGTCAGTGACTGTAATAATAATTTATTTTATGAGTGATCAGTAATTGTATTAATAATTGATTTGATGTAGGCTACTTTACTCAGCATTCAGCAAGACATCATAAGTTTCATAACCTGAGGATATTCTGTTCAATGGGAATTTTTAGAGAAATTAGCACACAAAGCATAGAAAGTCGACTTTTATAAAGTTTAAGTTATTAAAGACTTAATAATTTAAAATAGCAGGACTATAATATATAAATCCTAAATAGATGAGACGATGGACCGCACACACACACACACACATATAAATAATGAAATAAATCAATTAGCCGGAACCTCCGGCCTCCGGCCGGAGGAAAAAACACTAAGCCGGAAGTTCCGGCCCTCCGGCCTCCGGTGCATCACTACTCATTTTATCTTTCCCCAATTACTCCCACCCTGCACCCTTCTACATAAATGGATCCATACTACTTGACCATTACCCCTCGATAAAATCAATTTTTTCTTCTGTTTCTCAGAGAATTAAGTGTTGTTAGTGCCGAATTTTTAGATTCTGAATTATGCAGTATTATGAACATTGGTATTAAACTATGTTATCCCATGTTATTTCTAGAAAATTGTTTAATCAAAGCTTAAATAAGGTATGATAATAGTGTAATTCAAACGAAATTTGACCATAAAAATATCCTTAGTCTACCTTACCATGTAAATTTTACAAATTTTCTGACTTTACTTAAAACGATTGGAATTAACGTAGTCTTTAAATATAAAATACTGCTAAATCTCGTTCAATAAAGAACAGCCCCCAGATAATGCAGCGGGCTGTGTCTGGTCGATTGGATGTAAAAACGTAACTGTTTATATAGGTCAAACTGGGAAAACTTTAGACGTCTGAGTATAACAGCAGAAATATACGTGTCGGACGGCAAATAATTGTAATGCACCGTTTAATCGTATGTATAGATACAATCTTAGTATTAATTGCGAGGGTCGTAAAATGTTTGTTAAAAACAAAAATATAACTGTAAGGAACATTCTGGAATATGCATTCACAAACTTTATAATTCATTTCAATAACAGTTTGAGAACGTATAAAATGGATCACGTCTTGTTAAAATACTTCTCTCCTTTAACTATTACTTGTTAATTTTTTTGCTAATCTCTCCTGACTAGTTCGTTTACGTTGTACAAAGATATATATTTTCCGTTTCTTGGCTTTTTCTTTCACTCCCTGACGAGGTGTACTGTTGAATACGCGAAAGACTTCGAATCTCTCTTCATTTTAACTTATGATTGTGCATCATCTATTTATTTCACGTGCTTAATTGGGAACTTCTTTTCATATATATATACAGTTATACACACATATATATATATATATATATATATATATATATATATATATATATATATATATATACTGGGTGAAGCATAAGTCGGTTTACCGAGAATAATGGAATCACCTTGTGAAGAATAATATTTATTACAGAAATTTTTCAAAGTGTCCTCCATCATGTTCAATACACACGTTGCATCTTTGAACCACCGAACAACAAATAGGTCAGCACAGTTCTTTGTTATTATTCAACGTCTCGAACTCTTGGCGTATCAAAGTGATCGTGTGATCGAAGTCCCGAGGTTTTCTGGCCGTTGACTCTATCTTTGATTATACCCATCATTGAATAATTTAATCACTGGTAAAATGGAAAGTGTAAGGTTAATTTTTTAGACTGGGCCGATAAGTCGACTCCCTACTTTAGGGGCATAATTTTAAGCTTAAAATACGGACTTATACGCCCCAATATACGGTATATCAGAACTATACTCGTACGTACTCGTATATACAGTATTCTTGAGATTAGGATTTAAAGGTTAATTTAAATAAGACGTCTGGTTGGCTGTCGTAACTAAAACAGAAGAAGCATATACTAAAGGTAATGTGCCACAGTTAATCCGGCGGTATATACAAACAGTTGGCCCAGTGCACCTTAGTGTGTGTGTGTGTGTGTATTCTCTGCCTACAAGATTCACCTACGAATAGTTCTTTTACCCAACATTTTTTATATTCAAAGAATGGTATTAAAATGGAAAATAAAAGTACAGAAACCTAATCTGCTTTAATAACTGAAGGCAAATTACATGTATCAGGACCGCGAAAGCGCTGCATACGCAAACAGAAACGACTAAAGATACAAACAGCACCGCCTATATACTCAATATTCAGAAATCTTCACTCAGAAAAACCTGTTTTGAATCCGTCATCTAATAACTCTGTAATATTAGACTGAAGTGCGAGCGTGAAAATTTTAAAACTCAAATACAATACAAAGATGCGTTTTCAAAAGTTGTCGTACTTCTCGAGTTGCTGACTGCTTTTCTTTGCAATTCTCTAGAAACGACGAACCTGTTTCAGACATCGTCCAAGCACGGCTTTCAAAGCGAGAAACCTTCCTCTAATATTTCGGATATTTGAAACCTACATTCTTGCTCCAGTAATTCAAATATCCAGAACACTAGAATTTCTTGTTTAAATTATACACCAGTATAGTAGTTATACGCATGCGCGATCACACACACACACACACGTGTGTGTGGGTATATATATATATATATATAACCTTAGTTTATTTCCGTCCGAATTGTTCATTCTGACCAAGTTCAAATTTGTTGCCCATACCTTAAACCTACAGCTAAACGTGGAATCCTAACCACGTCCCACCAGAGAAGTCAGAAATTACAAAGTCGTCACACGGACTCGATCTCACGACCTTCCGATCAGCAGCCCAACGCCTTAACCACTAGGATACCCAGGGTACTCATTTATATACCAACCAGTTTTTTTGGAATGGAAGGATAAACAGTTGAGAATCGAACCCGGGGCCTGTGGATTCGTAATCAGCGATGCTAAACACACCACCTAGGCGCATTACTGTATATATATATTTATATATATATATATAATATATATATGGTTTCTGCGAGTATGTAGAGGAATTACGGCATTTGGAAGAGTGGAGTCCATGGTGTAGTGGTTATCGCGTCTGACCGGCAATCGGAAGATCCCGGGTTCGATTCCCAGGTGGTACTTCATTTTTTCATTTGTTGTTTTCTCTTTCTCGTCTTGCGCGGAATATCTCCTATACAAGCGTTGTTCTTTACGTTATTTATACTGCGTGTTCTTTGCAGTTGAATGTATATAATGTTACGGCAAGCGGGAGGTGCCCCCTTGGGGCATTGGTTTCTGCGAGTATGTAGAGGAATTACGGCATTTGGAAGAGTGGAGTCCATGGTGTAGTGGTTATCGCGTCTGACCGGCAATCGGAAGATCCCGGGTTCGATTCCCAGGTGGTACTTCATTTTTCATTTGTTGTTTTCTCTTTCTCGTCTTGCGCGGAATATCTCCTATACAAGCGTCGTTCTTTACGTTATTTATACTGCGTGTTCTTTGCAGTTGAATGTATATATATATATATATATATACCAAAAAAGTGAGCGAACTGCTTAACGAACAATTTAACTCTGTGTTTGACCTCTTTAAGTCCGAGACAAAAGTAGAAAATCCAAATGAATTCTTGACCTAGATATAAATCAGCAAAGAACAAGTTTGGACACGAATCTATTAATGGATTTAGAGTTCTTGGAAGGAGACGTAATTAAGGCTGTAACAACAAAAATACAAGAAAATTCAGCACCATGGCCAGACACATGGAATGCCACGTTTCTGTAGAAGTGTAAAGAGAGTATTGCCAAGCCTCTATACGAGGGGTGATCAAAATGTTCTCGGCCTGACAATGAAAGACTAGTCAAGTTGATAGTTTTTATTATTATTTTTCTACATAGTCTTCTTTTAGGGATATACACTTGATCCATCGTTTTGTCCGCTTCTGGATACCGTTCAAAAAGAAATCTTCATTTTGGTCCTCTAACCAAGCATTTACAGCTGACAAGACTTCATCATCGTCCAAATATCTCTGTCCACAGAGGTGTTCTCTTAATTTGGGAAGCGGATAGAATCACTGGGAGCTAGGTCTGGCGAATATGAATGGTGATCAAGCAATTCGAAGCCCATTTCTCTGATGAGAGCCATTGCAACTGCAGACTTGTGAGCAGGAGCATTGTCCTGGTGAAACAGGACACCTCGACTGAGTTTCCCTCGTCGCTTTTGCTTGATGGCTTCGCGCAGTTCTCTCATTAGCCGTGCATAGTAATCACCTGTAATGGTGGATCCTTTATCAAGGTAGTCAATGAGCACAACTCGCTTTGCATCCCAGAAAACAGAGGCCATGACCTTGCCAGCTGATGCCACAACACGAAACTTCTTGGGAGTTGGTGAAGACGGGTGTTTTCAAGACATGGTTTGTTGTTTTGACTCTGGATCGAAATGATGAATCCCTGTTTCATCCATAGTAATAAACCCAGATACAAATTTTTCTGGATCTTGCTGGAAAAGGTCCAAACATTGTCTTGAAATTCGAACTCGAGTGCTCTTCTGGTTGTCAGTCAACATTCGTGGCACCCATCTTGCAGACACTTTTTTAAGCTTTCATTTGTCTGTTAATATTGAATGTGTGCTGCCAAATGAAGTGCCGACATTCTTAACTATAAATCGAACACTAAGTCGGCGATTATTCATGACAAGATCATTGCCTTTTTCGACGTTTTCTTCAGAAGTTGCTGTTGATGGCCGTCCAAACCGTTCATCATCTTTGATCGACGTGTTGCCCCGTTTGAATTAAGCACACTACTCTTTAACAGTAAAATAAGATGGGGCAGAGTCTCCTAATGTGTGCTGCATATCTTCAAAAACGTTTTTGGGAGTCATATTCTTCATAGAGAGATATTTAATGACGGCGCCTATTTCAAATTTGTCCATTTTCATAAAGTTTATCACATTGCTTCACATTACAACCTGTAACACAAAAAGCATTTTGATTAGCGTTTTTATATTTTATACACATATTTAATAATAATGGTACTAGATATGGTGTAAATTTGATCTCAAAAAACGCATTCTATCTAGGTTAGGCCGAGAACCTTTTGATCACCCCTCGTATTTACTATGGAGAAAATCACTTGACACAGGACAAATTCCACCTCCATTAAAGAATGCGAATATTGCCCCCCTTATTGAAAGGAGGTAACTGAGCAATGCCTAAGAACTATTGGCCATGAGGTCTCACCTCCCACCTTATAAAGTGCTTCGAACGTAGAGTTAGAGGCAAAATTGCTTACTACCTACACGAAAAGAATTTATTTAATCTGAACCAGCATGGATTCGGGGCTGGAAATTCATGCCTCTCACAGTTATTAGAGCACCAGGGTAAAATATTGGAAATATTGTGTCGAGGAGAAAGCATAGATGTAATTTGTACTGATTTTGCTAAAGCCTTCCATAAATGTATGATGGAATTATAACACACAAACTTAAGAATACAAGAATTGTTAGAATGCTTGGACGATAGATATTTATTTTTATGGCAAAAAACACAAACACTGGAAGTAAATGGAGACAAATCTGGTCTCGGAAGTCGTGAGCTCCGTCCCACAAGGTACAGTATTAGATCCCTTGCTGTTTATAATAATGATTGAAGATGGTGATGTGGATATTAGGACATTATCATATCGTGTTCCGCGGATGACACAAATATATGCAAGGAAATATCAAGCGAAGGTGACATAGAAAAACTGCAAAACGACATTTAAACATTATTAAAGTGCACGGAAGAGAAGTTCAGTAAAGAAAAATTCCAACTTATAAGATACGGTAGCAAGGTGCTACAGAAAAAAACGGTACAAAACACCACAAGCCAAAGAGATAACACCAAACCCACAAGTCAGGGATCTTGGAGTAATAATGTCATAATGTAATAATGTCATTAAAATAACAACAGTTTGAAAGGAAGAGATTGAAGACTCTAATCGACTAAGGAAGTACTCCGAGGGGTGACGTTAGGCAGGAGACAGGGGATGCTGGAACTTCCGTTTCTCCTGTCACTGTCCTCCTTAGCTAATCTTTTTCCGTGTCCCATCTACCCTGTGAGCACTTCACTATTCACTCAAACACACATTTCTCCCTCTATTCCTCACTACACATACATGCATCTTACACACTCCACATTATTTTCAAAATTAAAAAAAGGAAAAAATGGCATAGTTTTAAAAAGCCTCCGAGTCCCCTGGGGAGGGAACCATAAATGTCCCCACTTCTGGCTCACCCGCTGCCGGTACCGTGAACGCAGACCCGTGCAGCGGGGCTGGTTCCGCTACTACCCATTCAAGATGTCCTGAACCTCTGCCTGATTCACTTTTCATAAACCTCTGCAACATTTGTGGCTTTTCCTCAAATTTCCAATCTGTTGAACACCACCTCTCCTCCTCTAAACCTCACCTTCTCCTCCTCACCGAAACTCGTGCGTGTCTGGGACGACTGACAGCAACCTCTTTTTCTGTACCCTTCTACTTTCCCTATACTCAATTTCATTCTGACGGTGGATGTTGCGTATAGTATGTACGCAATGACCTAAATTGGTTTGTTATTCCCAAACTTGAATCTTCCGAATTCTACACACTCTGGCTACGGCTTACATGCCAATCTCAAACAAACTACATCTGCGTTGTCTACCTTCTTCCTAATTCTACTGACTACCCAAAACTCTTTGACTACCTCACTTCCAAAGTGCAATACATTCTATCCCATTCTTCTTTCGTTGAAATCTCTATTTTAGGTGATTTCAATGTTCACCACCACCTTTGTCTTTCCTCCCATTTCACTGACAGCCCTAGTGAATTAACTTATAACTTCTCTATCCTGAATGACGTAGAGCAACTTGTACAACACCCTACTCGTATCCCCGATCGCCTTGGAGATAGGCTCAACATTCTGGATTTATTTCTCACCACTTACTCTGTCAAACCTTTTCCTCTGTTGTGCTCCTACAGGAAAAGGGTAGAAACAAGATTTGAGAACAGAAATCAGCTTTTTTAATACCATGCCCTTACCTGTTACGTGCATCCAGCCACCCAAGAGAGAAGACAGAAAAAATAAATCGTGATGGCAGAAACGCAACTCTACCTCACCTAATCCATGTCATGCATTATTTTTTAGTTTTTTTGGTTCGTTATGAAAATATCTATTTCTAAAAAATGCTTTCCTACTCTATTCTCAGACCTATTAACAAGGTATGCAAGTGTGTGAGCGTGTTTTCTGTAATTGGATGTCTGTGATGTATATGTGTATGCCAACTCTTTGAATGTCGCCGAGTTTCAACTTGGGTCTCCCTCCGTGAAAGATGCTTATTCAGCAAGTGATATATTGAGTCGTTCATACTTTCCGATGTTGTGCTACCACGAGAGTAGAGGAAATGTCCTGTATTTCGTGGGTGATCACCCGTTATTGCTACGGCGAATTCAAGAGTCTCCCACTTAGCCATGTTTATGAGGCAAGTGATAACAAAAATGAGTTGTTCGATGGCTGATCATGCTACGTGGGGCGCAATGGAACCACAGCTGTCTCTCTAAAGTGGGGGGAGGACTAAGTGTGGGTGTAAATGTTTAAGCAAACTCCCGCTGGGTTACGTTATAATACTATTTTCGAAATACTTATTTAATCGATTTTTAAATTATGTTATATGTGGAAACAGTCGTAAATCCAGAGTGTATTTAAAACTTTTTCCAGCCTATTTTTAAGTATCATATATGATATTTACACTGGCTTGAAATAACATTCGAGGGTTCAAGATATTAATTAGTTTATAGAAGAAATTACTGCAGATGGAGGTACTAAATGTTTTTAGTTCCAATTTAAAACAATTATTTCTTGTCGGATTCATATTAACCAGGCACGTGCACAGGGGGGGGCTTGGGGGGCTTGAGCCCCTGCCCTTTTTCTTCTTCATATCAAAAGTGCCCTTTTAGTCAAAATTCATAAATATATTGATTCGACATAAATTTGAATTAATTAGTTATATTTTTATTTAGTTACTGCTACTTCAACAGATTTTCAAAACTGGAATTACTTTGATCTATGATTTTTTATTAGAATAATAAACTTAACATACCGTTACTATTATTTTGTCAATCAGGGAGGGCGTCCCTAGTGGTAACACTGACTGCAGCTGTTCACTGTTGATTGCGTCTCTCGGGTATGTGGGGGTATTGTTTACTGTTTGTTTATTTTACGTTAACCTAAGCTAACTAGTGATTTCTCACTGATAATTATGGTAAGTTGGAATCCAAAGCAGTGTGACATTACTTCAAAAAATATTGTATGACATTACTCGTAAAGTTGGTAAAAACGTCCACGTCCCCTACTTAGTCTTAGGCCTACTAGGCTAGGCCCATCAGTACACCAGTGTGTCAAACGATGGATTTTGGGTTTAGTACTGGCATGAATTTCATTAAATTAATAAATGATTTATTAAACAACATATCATAACCTTTTCATTTTTAATATGAAATTGATTTTTAAAACAATACAATTTTCATTAAAAGTGAATAAAAATACCTAGATTATTTATTATAAAACGAGACAGGAGACAACAGGAGACTGCTATTATGATTTATTAAACATGTTGGCTTCCTTATTCTTCAGTATGCATTTCATTGTAGATGATTAAGAATATAATTTTTGCTTTTGTATTTTCCTGATGAGAATCAATATTTTTCTATTGCTACTTAAGAGCTGTGGCTATCATATTAAATAGCCCACAGTATATTTCTATAAACTTTAATTTATAGTTCATATTATTCCATATTTAAATGTATATACAGCAGAATACTGTAATTTATATGATGAGCAAGCTAAAAGTCAATATAAGTAAAATTGAATAATAATTGTAAATACACTCCAATATTTCAATATCTTCATATCTTTTGAAAATCTTGCAATAAAAACATGCCTTTTTAACAACAAATTTTCATTTATTTTCTTTAATCAGCTTTATATACAAAAATAATGCATTGAATTTAATGGAATTTAAGAATATTTACCACATACAATTTTAAAATTTTTCTTTGTGTGTGTATACATATATATAGCCTATATGGCATTGCGGATTTCATTTTTAAAAATGTTAGGGGAATGCCCTTTTTTCAACTGAGCCCCTGCCCTTCTGAAAGTCTGTGCACGTCACTGATATTAACTGAGAATTTTCCTGTCTCTTCCGGTTGGGCATCTTGAAAATTTTAATAAGCTGACCGCGCAACCTCCTGGTCTCTAAAATAAACAGATTTAAGCGCTCTAATCCACGTTCGTAGTTTGAGGTCTCATTGAAGGGATCAATTTTGTGGCCTTGCTTGTACCCCTTCCAACCTTTCTATATCCTTTCTAATGGCGGAGTCCAAAACTGTACACAATACTCGAGCTGAAGTCAAACTAGTGAATTGTAAAGAGACATTACAATTTTTATTTCTAAATTGGAACTGTCTTTTAATATACTGTAACTTAGTATTTTTAAGGCCCTCTTTTCGACTTCAGCACAGTGCTTTGACAGTGTGAGAGGATATAATTTCGATGGCTGTTAAGTGCGTTGAACAGGTGGTCGCTTTGTAAAAGGTATATTATATATACACATTGTTTTTTCGTTCGTTCGCTGAGGCAGGTTTGACATATATATATATATATATACACACACACACACGAGCGGTTTGCGATTACGGATACTTGTTTTTTTTATCAAGTTTGTGTAGAGCAAACCTAAGGTAATGCGAGTGTGACTGTGATTGATGCAGGTAAATTTGTGTAGCCTTGGGGAGGAAAAACTTGCGGTGCATTTTGTTTTTGAAGAATGATGCACCAGGACTGATAATAACTGAAGGTGTTTGCAATACAAACTAACGAAAATTGCAATAAAATGAATACGGATATGGTCATATGGATGTTCTTTTAACTAAAGCAGAGCATTGTTGCTTTCAGTGGTAATGAACCGCGAACAAAAGCCTCGTCAGTACGTTGACCCCTTAACAGCTTGGCAATGCTATTGCGAACTGTTCGTACCTTGAAATGGGTGTATGGGCGGAATGGTGCTCTTTGTAAAAAGATGTTTAACTCTTTATACTTCCACTTAAACTGTGAATGCGCATCTCCGCATAAGCGAGGTACCGATTTTTTTTTAAATGTGTATATTTAAAAACTAATTAATTAAACCTAATTTAACCTAACGTAACATTTGTGTCATTGAAATGAGAAAGGGGTGATAATTGTTTCGGACGCAACTGAGGGCTCGAAGGGTATTTCATGGTAAGTCATTAAATAGTGAGGTACTCGCAATCTAGCCTAACCTAACCTAACCTAACCTAACCTAACCTAATCTAATCAGTACTAACATCTTTTTTTCTGACAATAAAATATATATAAGCTAAATAATTTTTAATGTTCAAAGGTACCAAAACTGTTACCTCACAAAACAATTACTGCATTACACCTGTGAATTATCACATGCTCATCATCACTTATGCCCATTTGCTTACACACACACACACACACACATTTCTTGGCAGTTTCGAACGCACACTCGAGAAGTAAATGGGAAATTTCGTTAATAGTATGACACGCGACATTCCCATTTCGAAGCTTTTTACGCCCAATGCATAAAACCACGCGAATTACTTTGCAGTATACGAGAGAGAAAGCTTTGGCACTGCCATCTTTAAGGTCTAATTGAAGACCACATCCTCCGGTCCTTCTTACTCTCCTTCACTACTGTAGACACGCTTAAGTGTACAGTATGTGTGTGCGTGTGTATCTAGGTATGTATGTGTTTAGTCATAAATGACCAACTTGGTCGAACATTTGTGTAAATTTTTGTTCGTGACCAATTTTTACCCATTAGGTCGAACGGTTAAAATAGTTTATATTTTCAAATATGTAATTATTTTCGCTTGTGTTAAAGTGGCGTGGGGGGGGGGGGAGTTCTGGAAGAAAGTTTAGATAAAGCGTATTTTTACCGTATACAATACTTAATAATTTCGAATTTCATCCCATCCGCGTTAGGAATTTAAGTAAAAAAAATTCGAAGTCAAATAAGTCGACCTCTATGCTTCCTCAGACTTCACACTTTACTGCACCCTCTGATTTTTTTTAGGTAGCTGGCTACGTAAGAGTAGAGCAGAAACCAATTCTCTCCTCTAACAAATCTCGCACATGATACAGGATGCTGCAGAGGGGTCCGGGGAAACCCAAAATGAATATAGCAAAAAGAAAGTATAATAATTTTATTGCTAATTGAGATAATGAAATAGTTTTTACATGAATACAAGCACGAGACGTTTAAGTTTTAGTTTACTTTAATTCATTATGATATTGTTTAGCTTTTCTCAAATTATTGATAAACTTCTACATGTCGTCCATCCTTCACTTTAATCAATCGTATACGGCGTTCAAATTCTCGAAAAGCTTTTTCCAACACGACTGTATGGATAGATGTTACTGCATGAACAATACAATGCTTAAGTTCTTCATTGTCTCTTGGTTTGCTAATGTAGACTTTACTTTTCAGAAAACCCCATAGATAAAATTCCATAGGTGTTAAGTCGGGTGAACGGTCCGGCCATTTCATAGGTCCTCCTCGACCAATCCATCGTCCAGGAAAAATTTCATTTAAAAGCACTTTAACAGTGCGAGCAAAGTGAGAGGGTGCTCCATCCTGTTGAAAGAAAGCTCTCTGTAACAGGCCAGGATTTTCCTGCACTTGTGGAATAAAGAACTCTCGTAACATGTTAATGTACGAAATGCCGGTGACAGTGCGTTTATCAAAAAAATAGGGTCCATAAAAGCGGGAACTTGACAGGCCACACCATACGTTAACGTTAGGTGAATCCCTTTCATGTTCATACAGCTCATGAGGATTTGCCTCTCCCCAAATCCTAGAATTGTGCCGATTAACATTGCCCGATATGTGAAATGTAGCCTTGTCATTATTCTGGAAAATTTGGTTTATTCTGAAAAGAAAAGAAAATGACAATCAATATTCACAACCAATTAAAACTTATACGTTTAACCCTTGTATTCATATAAAAACCATTTCATTATCTCAATTACCAAAAACGTTGAAAATAAAAACCCACTCTAATAGACAGAGTTTATTTCCACAACAGTTTCGACGCCCACTGGCATCCTCCTAGGGTGGATACAGAAACACGACCACCCGAGGAGGATGCCAGTGGGCGTCGAACTGTTGTGGAAATAAACTCTGTCTATTAGAGTGGGTTTTTATTTTCATATTTTGACCTTCACGTAGAAAAAAAAGTGTTTTTTTTGCATTTACCAAAAACGTTAACTTTCTTTTTGTTATATTCATTTTGGGACACCCGGTATATATATGTATTATATATATAATTATATATATATAGGCGACAGAATCGTTCCTGGAGAATCAGATCCTAAGAAGGAATATAAAGACCAGGGCGAGAGTGCCAAACATTTATTACAGACGTTTCGACCCGTCGCAGGGATCATCGTCAGTGAAAGATTGAGATAAAACAAAATAAAAAATATGACAAAAACACTTAAAAGGGAACAAAAAATCAACCATGTGACAAAAAACAACAACTCAGTATTAGTTCACACGGTATAACCCTTCTTCTATATTTCTGTTACCCATATTCCTGATCATTTTTTGACTACCATCTATAGAAAAAAGATCACCACCTTTCTCGGGACCAACTGTTTCAGCTCATTATTGCCTCGTTTTAAAATGTCAAGTATTATATGCAAGATACATAATATGTCCTACTGGATATGCTCGGATTAGATTTCATTTTATCGCGAAATTAATTATTTACAACAATTCTTTAGGACTAGTTTATACCCGTCACACCTCTTTGACAATTGTATCAATGAATTCCTACGTAATTTTTTTTTTCAGCCAAAACGTCAAAACTCCCAATGTCCAAAAATTGGACGTATATATTAAACTCCCTTTTCTTGGACATGTTACTGGTAAAATGAATAGACTTGTTAAAGATGTCCTGTATAAGGGGTTCCAAAAAACCTTAGCCCCCCCATTTGCAGCTTACATGTTTACTTATATCGAAATAGTTTTTAGTGATTATAAAAATTCTTTATTTATTGCAGGTATTAAAATTACTCTAGCTGATAAAGTGATAATATAATGGCTTCTCAATTAATTGGTGATTCGGAGAGGCAACGTGTGATAGATCGCATACGAGCAATAACATTTCGGGAAGCTCGTGATGCTGGAGCCACTTTTATAACACGTTCATGGGTTGCCAAAAAGTTGCGAAGAAGTGAGGACTTCGTCAAAAGAAATTGGAATAAAACTTTGGATGAATGTGAAATGGATACAACCAAATCTGGGCGCCCAAATTTGCCGCTCTCTCAGGAAACAAAGGACATCATTGAAAGCGGTACGCGTAAGCGGAAAAACAGCTGTGCTAAACTTTCTAGAGAGATCGAAGTGTTGAGAGCAAAGATCGTTAGTGGTGAGATCATTCGACTGTACCGTCATAGGCAAGATTTAAAGCCTTGGCATGAACTTCCAAAGCCAAGAAAAACTCAACATCGATGGCAGAATGTGGTTTGCCCATTATCTTGAAGATTGGGATGTGGATGATTTCATGCATTTAGCTGTCTCCGATGAATTTTTTGTTTACGTAACACGTCGGCCTAACTACCAAAATGATCGAGTGTGGGCCACAACACCAGTTGAAATCGATGACAATGAACATTATCGTGAATTATTAAAAAGTCCAGACTGTGTTGGTGTGTTTGTTTTGTTCACTGCAAAGAAGCTCATGTGGGTGCTGAAGCCAAATGGTCAGACAGTATTTTCGTGATATTATTCTATCCCAGCATGTCATTCCTTTTCTAAGAAACCCAAACAATGTTATGGATGTCGATCAGGTCACACTTCTGCACGATAAGGCCCCCTGCTTGAAGGCATTAGCCACTCAACAGTTGTTGCGGAACCATGAGATCGATTTCTTTGGAAATGAAGAATGGCCAGGAAATTCTCCTGACCTGAACGTCTGTGAACACATTGGATCAGTTATAAAGGACAAGGTTGAATGTCTCTTGTTTCAAGAACCTGCAGCAAATCGATTTTCGAAGGATACAATGACGCAACACATTGAAACTGTTTTAGCAAATTTGCGTAACGATCAAGATCTATTCACGTCACTTTTGGCAAGCTACCCAAAGCGAATTCAGGCTGTCTTGGAAGCCACTGGCGGGAACACCAAGTTTTAATTGTTTCTCATTAAATGCAGGATTAAATTCTCTTTGTAAGGTATGTTTAGTTTTACTGTACCTCTAATGGTTTAGGCCATGGGCGGGAGGGCTAAGGTTTATTGGAGCCCCGTAGGTCCTTCCCTCAGTGTAATTTTTTTAATTTCATAAATATTAATCTCTCCTTCATTTATAATTTTTGTTGTCATAAAGAACGTCTCCCTACCCTAATTAGGTCCTCTGTCGTATATCGTTATTCGTGCGCGGATTGCAACGCCTGTTACGTGTAACAAACTGGCTTTCAATTTAAACAGAGGGGACAGCCAAGCACATGGGTTTTTTCCAACCGAACAGGCTAACCTTTATCTAACCCAAAATACTGTGCTATACGCAGTCATAAAATCATAATGAACAGGCCGACCACGTAATAAACATTAACTAATTCTCTATTTTGTCATTTCAGTCATACGAACGTAAAAGAAAAATTACCGAATCATTGTGTAGGGTGGGCAAAATATCTGGGCACCCCTTTAATGTAAAAATTAGATGTGTAAATATCTTGAAGGGGTGCCCAGACTTTTTGCCCACCCTGTACATTAAGAATTTTAACTCTTTTTTTTAAATGCGCAGGATCTATCAGTTAAACTATTCATCTTATGGAATTATATCAACCAACCAATACACAACCATAATTTTTTTCTCGATTTGCCTCGTCAATCACTTCTTTCCTTTCAACCGGAGAAGATGTGCCTTTAATCCTCGTTTATTACTTTTTTGTCATACCCTGTAACTCAATATGGTGAGTTATTATTGTTTTTATCACTTGGTTGATTTTTTCTGCCCTCTTAGATGTTTTTGTCATATTTTTATTTTATTTTATTTTATTTTGGCTTTGTTTTCACAGAAGAGGATCCCCACGACGGGTCGAAACATCTCTAATAAATGTTCGGAACTCTTGCCTTGGTCTATTTTTCATATATATATATTTATTTATTTCTCGAGAATCCTTTTGTTGTATCTGCCCAAGTGCTCATATCTTGAGTACTCAAAGCAGACTAGGATTTCATAATCTTCTAAAGTCCATTTGGTTTGGGCTTAAATCCTTAGGTTTCTTCTATGTCCTGTAGATTGGTGGAGTTTGCTGGAGTTCAGGGTCAATGTTTGTCTGGCCTGGTGACTCCCCTTGCAGGGTTTCCAGTGGTGGGTGAATCGACGTATTCCTAGAAGTCAATTCGATAGGGAAGCTGCTTCAACATCTGGCAAATGCATCGCTTCATTTATTTAGTCGTAAAAATAGTAGGCCCATGCAACCTTTCTTATTTCTGTATTTGCATTGGCCCTCTCTTCTGGTTGCTTTTTTGGGGGGGCTGGTTTTATGGTTGGGGCAAAGATTTTCCTTGGCTGCACGAATTTCAAAGAAAATCGCATCTACAGCTGTGAACGAAAAGTTTCTGTGGCTGGAGGTCACTGTATAACCTTTGGTTAGCTTCCGCCCGAATTGTTCATTCTGACGAAGGTCAAGCTTTTCACTCCACCTTAGACCTACAGTTTAACGTGGAATCCGAACCACGCCCCATCAGCAGCCCAGCGTCTTAACCACTAGGCCACCTAGGGTACCCATTTATCTACCAACCACTTTCTTTATTGTGTGGAAGGATGAACAGCTGGGTTTTGCTGCGCGCCGACTGCCGTCGGGTCTCGAACCCGGGGCCGATGGATTCGTAGTCAGCGACGCTAACCACTACACCACCGAGGCGCATATATATATATATATATATATACACAGCAATACTTCGAACATCGTCGCTAATGCGTTTCTGGAAAAGGCGACGATATTCAAAACAACGATGTTCAAGGAATGTAACCTATGGGAAATAAAAGGTTCCGTTCTCAGATTTTTTTTTGTGTCAAAATCAGGATTTTTGCATTACAAATACAGTACAAAATACACTCGTTTTAACAGCTCAATCACAGGAAAAACATCGATAAGAAACTGTTCAATTCAAACCTTTTATTTAAACGCGAAAATTTATAATACGAACGAAAAAATTAAATTGGAAATTATTTTTAAGCAAAACATTTGGCTACTCTTCAATTTAAACCTTTTATTAAACATGAAAAGGGGGAAGGATGGGGGGGGGGGGGGGGAAGGGTGATGCTGCCAGGCGTAAGACGAGGAAATAGCAAAACCAAGATGATGATGATGTAAATCTTAGTCGCAAGCACAGCAACGACGAAAGCGCAAAACGACGATGTTCAAAACAACGATGTTCAAGGTATTACTGTATATGCCTAAATCACCAAATAGCGTCAATAGTAAGCCCCCACTTTTTACCTATTAACTCCGATTTTGTAAATAAGTTAAATTTTCCTGTGGAAAATACTATTTTCACGCTTGGTTAAGTTAACTCAGGTTAACTTATCCTAACGTAAACTAACCTAAAACAAACCACTAAGTGTGTAAAACGCCTGAGGTAGCCTGAAATTGTAGTTATTTGATTTTGAGTTTTAGAAATAAAATCCTACCGCCGGTGAAATTCGAAAAAATAATCATTGTATACGGTAAAAAAGCGCTTTCTCTAAACTTTTTGATGGAGCCCCCACCTTAACACAAGCGAAAGTGATTAAAAACTTTAAACTATAACAAATATGACCTGTTGGAACTACTCAGTAAAATATGAACATTGACGAAAATTTGCACAAATGTTGGAGCTACTTGAACATTTATGACTAATTTTATATATATATATATATATATATGCGCGGAATGTTCTCCTATACAAGCGTCGTTCTTTACGTTAATTATACTGCGTGTTCTTTGCAGTTGAAATATATATATATAATATATATATATATATATATATATATATATATATATATATATATATATATATATATATATATATATATATATATATGCCCAGGGTAACCGGGCAGATACTGAAAACATTTAAACGAAAGGATAGGAATATAATGATTCCTCTACTGAAAGCACTGATCATACCCAAATTAGAATACTGCTCGGTCCTAACATGCCCATATAAAAAAGAAGACCTTAAACAACTAGAAGGGATTCAGAGAAGCTTCGCAGCCAAGATCAAGAGGTGCAAAGAACTAAACTACTGGAAAGGTTACGCGAATTAAACCTATATTCACTGGAAAGAAGGAGAGAGAGAGATATATCATTATTTACACTTGGAAAATAATGGAGAAACTAGTCCCTAATCTTACTCTGAACCCTGTAACTCTCTAAACAACAGTGGAAAGTAGAAAAGGAAGACTGTGTCGTGTTCCCAAATTAAAGGCTAGACAGGGAACATCCTTAACCTTGAAAGAAAATAGTTTTGTTGTGAGAGGACTAAAACTGTTTAATCAGCTGGCCAAAGACCTAAGAAACACGAGTGGTGTTGCAGTGGACAGCTTCAAAAGAAGATTAGACGCCTGGCTCAGAACAATCCCCGATGAGCCGGGTGTGCCTGGCTATGTGAGGTGGAGAGTACAAGAAACCAACTCACTACTTTAGGCCAACCTAAGAGGAGTGGCGACAAGCTTGACCTTCGTGAAATGAGGAATCATCACCGGAACATTTGAAAGGTTGAAAGGTATATATATATATATATATATATATAAATATAAAAATATAAAAATAAATAGATAAATAGATAAATAGATAAATAAACTCTTGACCTCTGGCGATTTTTTTTTTTAATTTCTCTTAAGAGTGTAATTTAAACGTGTTTTCAAAGTTCTTCGGAATTAATATCTATTCATTTGTTTACGTTTGAAAAATGCAATTGATTAATTATTTTTGTCACTTCAAACTTCGTTCACGCGTAAATGAGTGTCGGAGGAAATCGTAGGTGCAAACTTGTTTATTATGAAAATTAGGTTTATGTGACTAACGAGAAAACACTTAAAAGAGAAAAAAAAGAAAAAGAAAAAAACTGTAAAATGAACAAAAATGAAAATGCATAATATTGGAACACAAACAAGATACGATAACACTGGCCAACAAAATGAAACTTTTTTTTCTCATCACAAACATGATCACACTTTTCTTAATGCATTTTTCGAGCTGATTTCGAATCTGGTTTTATTTTTTTTCTAGCACGTATAGTTATATAGATACACTGGTTTTGATATTTTTAAGTTTTTGATATTGCTATAAGAAAATTTATGGATGTATAGATCACACTTAGGAATGCTAAAACAACAAATACATCATATACCTTATTCAATGTACTTATAAATAAAGAATATATACATTATTTTATTAAAAGCGCTGTGAGTGCGATTTCCTTTTGTAAATTTGGCCTGGATTGTCACGATACAGCATCCAACAATGGTCCGCCATCATGCTTTCATTCCAATATCCTTGGTAGCGCTTCTCCATCATCTGAATATCTTGATGGAAGCGCTCTCCTTGCTCGTCACTCACTGCACCAAGGTTTTCAGGAAAGAAATCTAAGTGGGAATGCAGGAAGTGAATTTTTAACGACATTCGACACTCCATTTCTTTGAAGGCATCAAGGAGGTTCTTGACTCCATCCTTATACGCAGGTGACTTGTTGCTTCCAAGAAAGTTTTCACATATCCATTTGAACGCCAGCCAAGCCTTCAATTCCAGCGGACTTAGGACTTTTTCAAATTCAGTGTCATTCAAGACCTCCCTTATTTGTGGCCCAACAAAAATTCCTTCCTTCAATTTTGCTGCAGTAACCTTCGGAAATTTCCTTGAAAGGTATTGGAACCCTTCAGAATTGACTTTACCCATTGCTTTAACAAAATTCTTCATTAAACCAAGTTTAATGTGAAGAGGTGGCAGATAGATCTTTTGGGGATCCACTAAAGGGACAGATGGACATTGCTTATCCCTGGGACATATGTATACCTAAGTGGCCAGTCACTTTTGGTGTAATGTTCTATAGTGGCGCGACGTCCCACAGGCAAAGGAAACAAAATTTTGTGAATCCTGACTGCATACCCATAAGCATTCTTATAACTTTTAGATCTCCACAAACATTCCATTGATGACTGTCGTATTTGATTGCCTTAAATAGTATATCCATATTGTCATATGTCTCTTTTAGATGGACGGAATGGGCAATGGGGATGGATGGCATTATATTACCATTATGCCAAAGAACTGCTTTCAGGCTTCTCTGCGACGAATCAATAAAGAGGCGCCACTCAGATGCCACATACGTCTGAGATATGGCTGTAAATAGTCCATTGATGTCATGGCAATAACAGAGAGGACCGTCTACTGAAAAGAATGCTGTTAATTCAAAATTCCGCTTTCGGTAGTAACTAATACGAACATTGTTCTCAAGTAAATTGTTCTCCTTTAGTCTTGAGGCGAGAAGCTCTGATTTCTCTTTAGACAGCGATAAGTCTCTAACAAGATCATTCAACTGTCCTTGGGTTAACTTTTTAGGCTCTAAATGTCTACCTTCAAAAGTGTACTCTGGTTCTGTAGATGGTCCGGAAACGCCAGTTGCACCTTCATCACTTTCCATGTCATCTATGATAGAATCTAGCCTATCACTTGGGGAATTGGAATGGGCAATGTTTCATCATGTTTTACTGGTCTACGTGCTGAATCCAAGTTTGGATATACAATCTGGTGTTTGTTCTTGGCAGAAAACCCCATTAAGTTCACACTACAAAAATAACAGTCTTCATGATGATCTCTCGGCTCCCTCCATATCATGGGTATGGCAAATGGCATTGAAGCTTTCTTTTGTTAAGCCAATCACGTAATCCATTTGAACAGCCAGAAACAGATTTGATGTGGCGCCCATGGTTTATCTTGGTCACCTAGATGGCAACCAAAGTATAGCTTGTATATTTTCTTAATGTCGGTTGTAATACTTCGTCGCTGTGTTTTAGTTGTCAACTGGCCGCATACGAAACAGAACTTGTCGGGGTCATTCTTACATGTCGAGGCATGTTGACTGACCTGAGCAAACTATAAATTCAAAAAAAAATGTACACCAACTTGACACAACAAGTTCTTGGACTGGACTGATCTTTTGACACACAAAGCACGGCGTGTTGCCTGAATCACAATGCTGCTAGACGTAAAAGCTCACGCCTGAAATACATAAGATGTATAATTAAGATAATTGAAATAAATAAGATGAATAAACTAAAAAAACACAATAAAATAAACACAATCAAATGTTGAAATATTAGTATTTTGCCTATTTAAAATGGTTAAATCTGTGTAGTTATATATGCCTTCATCTTGAAAACTATACGTGCTAGAAAACATCTGAATGCAGTTTTGGAATCAGCGTGAAAAATGCTATCCAGCCACCACAAATTTTACTCTGATGAAAAATCTTTGTTGACCAGTGTAATTAATGTCAGCAGAAAGATGGAAAAAGAAAAGAAAATGGTGATTTTATATTTTTTTAATATGCATTGATCTGTAAATTTGTTTTACATTTTACATAATTGTTTTATAATATTTTAGAGAAAATATATAGGATCACTTCAGAGGTATATAATAGGAACGTTTGTGTTTTTTAGTAGGTTACTTTCTGTAAATTAACGGTTACCATCATCATTTGTTGAAGATGAGAATAACTACTGTATATTACATTAGTTTAACAACGTCGTTATACAGGGTGTTCATAAAGAAACGCACCCGAAACAGAAAGAAAAGGGTTAGAATGCAATGATATATACATTTTTCCAATAGGTTGCGTTTCTTTTAGAACAATATATATATATATATATTATATATATATATATATATATATATGTGTGTGTGTGTGTGTGTGTGTGTGTGTAGAGACCGACCGGAGATTCCTTTCCTCGCCGTTCTCAAACATCATGGAATCAAAACAAAAGCTATACACGTGGACATGAAAAAGGCCCACAGGAAACCCAGATTTTGTGGTAGTTCCCGAAACGACCACCAGAGGACGTCACCAAGGCCTATAAAATGCAGTCTCAAATCATTTCCTCACTTTCTGACATCACTCCTACAACTCTAATTTAACCTCTTATAACGTCAACTCACTCACTCAAATCATCCTCACTTGCCATTTTCTCGTTTTGGTCGTCACGTCTCACTCTCAGCACCTTCGTCAGTAGCACCACTCATCACGGCACCCGCTGTTCCTTCAAGGCTCCGGTCGAGCATACACGAAGTCTATCATCAAATAAGGCCCTCTACAATTTCATCCTGCAAGAAGCAACATCACTGCTATAGGCGTTTTCCGTTGGCCCCTTTTCAACAAGTCTCGACCTGCTGTCAACACTCATCCTCCCGCCGCAAGGCCACTCTGACTACAGAAGCACCCTTTGAAGCCCAGTTCCGTAAACTTCGTAGTAGGCTACAAGCCACAAACCCCACTTTGTTCTTCACTCTTCCTTCACCACAATTCGATCGGCGCCCGTTCAACAAGTATCTCAACAGGCCCTCTACAGTCTCCAAAGTCATCTCCGGCGAAACACAATACGGTCAAACCTTCACGTAGGCCTACAGTCTCCAAGGTTATCTACGGCGAAACGCAATACGGTCAAACCTTCACGTAGGCCTTCAGTCTCCAGAGTTATCCAGCGGAGCGGTAAGCCTCTTGTCGGGCCTCACTCGGCCTACAGTGTTTTTGTTACGTAGAGTTTCCACAAGCTCTGCCTAACCGCGTAGGGCCTAAAAGTGTTTTCATTACTGTTTCAAACTAACTCTCTCGTTAAGACCGCACTAGGTCTATTCAAGTGTTGTACCAATACCGTAGTGTTGTATCACCCTGTTATTGTGTTCTTTCAGATAACTCATTTATTTTGCATCCAATTGTTTATGTGCCCCTTTAATGCATTTCATTTTTCCGACCTAATCCATTTACTGTGCCATACCGTACTTTCATTAGTTCAGTTAGCAATAGGCTTCATTATTTATTCTGTGTTCACCTATGCATATCTCACTAGCCTATCTGAATTAGTGTGTTTACTTAACAATTAGACTGTATAACCATTCCTTATTGTTAAGAATCAGTCATCTTTAGCATAGTATAAATGCCGTTATATACCTTGTTGCTGTTCCGTGCGTTGGTCTCTCTTCACACGAAGATCAAGCTGGTGGTCCCACCTCTATGTCTGGCTTGGTGGAGGAGCGAGTTGCTTTCTTGCGCTCTCCACCGTACATAGCCAGGTACACCCGGCTCATCTGGTACCGTCCTGAGCTAGGCATCTAGTCTTCTCTTGAAGACTTCAACTTTGACCCCTGTAACGTTTCTGAGGTCCTTTGGAAGCTGGCTAAAAAGTCTTGGCCCCCTAACAACCAAGCTATTTTCTTTCAGTGGTGTTGAGGAGGTCCCTTGTCGGACCTTTAATTTGGGAACATTACACATTCTGGGTATAGTTTTAGGTTTGGTACCAGTTTTTCGGTCATTTTCCATATGTAGATTATGGTGTACCTCCCTCTTCTTTCCAAGGAGTACAGATTTAGTTTACGTAGTCTTTCCCAGTAGTTTAGTTCTTTGCAGCCATCAATCTTGGCTGTGAAATATGTCTGCGTTTCTTCTAGTTTATTAATTTCTTCCTTTTTATACGGGGACGTCAAAACTGAGCAGTATTCAAGTTTTGGTATAATCAGTGTTTTTAGCAGGGGAATCATTACTGTCCTGTCCCTTCGTTTGAACGCTCTTAGTACCTGTCCCGCGACTCTTTTTGCTTTATTTATCGCTATCTGATTTTGTGTTTCGAATTTCGCATCATCGGTTATTATTACCCCCAGATCGATCGCTTTCTTGCTTCTCTGAATTTCCTGTCTATCTGGAGCATAATATGCAGTCTGTTTAAGTTCTTCTTTTCTACCATATCTCAAGAGCTGAAATTTCTCGGTGTTAAATGTCATGTTGTTGTCTTCTGACCATTTGTATATTTTGTTCGTGTCCCTCTGCAAGGCCTCCACTTCATTTACATCGCTGATTTTTCTACTGGTCTTTGTATCGTCTGCAAAGGATGTTACTATACTATTGCTGTTTACTCCGCTTTCTATTTCTGTTAGCATGATAATGAACAGGAGTGGGGCCAGTACTGTCCCTTGTGGTACTGAGCTGCGTACTTCCGAGTCTGATGATGATATACCTTGAATTTTGACGACCTGTAAACGTTCTCTGAGGAAGTTGTAGATCCATTCTCCCACTTTGCCTGTTATTCCCATATATTTCATATTATGTGCTATTATACCGTGGTCACATTTGTCGAAAGCTTTAGCAAAATCTGTGTATATGACATCGTAGTTGTCATTGCCTTCCAGTGCATCTAGGATATTGTTGTAGTGTTCTGTTAGTTGTGATAGGCATGATCTATCTGATTGGAATCCTGCTGATTTTCGTTGAATCTTTCCAGTATCTCCAAAAAATCGTAAGTTTTCTCTCTAACTATTCTTTCAAATACTTTGGTGAGGTGGGACGTCAATGACACTGCTCTATAGTTCATTGCTTGAGATCTGTCCCCTCCTTTATATATAGGGACAATGTTTGCTCTTTTCAAGATGCTCGGTATTTCCCCAGTGTCTAGAGATCTTCTCCATATCCAGTATAAAGGTGTAGCTATTTCATTTTTATAGTTATAATTGTTAATCACTATAAATACCTTCATTCAACTGTTAATCACTGTGAACAAATAATTGATTTATTTTCCTAATTAAAGACAAAACACCAAAGTAATTTCTCTCTCCTTATTAAACATTATTTGATCTGCAAAGACCTGGTGACCCCTAATTTTTCATTTCAATTTTATTCAGTAATTATAGTAAGCCTCCTTTCTTAACCACATCAAATAGGTGATCCGTAGGCCACTATATATATTTTATTTATTTATTTTACCAGAAGTATGAAGACAACACACTTAAAACAAAAGATGATGGTTCCCACTACATTAACAGGGTGTAGGCCCATCTTTGGTTTCCGTGATAACAGCTCCAATCTTCGCAGGAACATTTTCCACCAATTTTTCATAGGTTTCAGAGGTGGGGGGGGGCGGGATACTGCGCCATTTATTCTGCATTGCAATTTCCATTGCGTCGAAAGAACTTGGTTTCATGTGTCTGTTCCTGGTGAACCCACCCTAGTTTATTCCAAAGGTGTCCTGTCGAATTGAGATCGGGGTCCTGAGGAGGTCATGGCACGTGAACGTATTCTTCCTCACCCCACATCTCAACCTTCTCTGTACATCATTTGTCACAAGTTTTGGCTTGTCTGGGCTCTACACTACCTTTTTTCACAGTCATCGACTTTCGTATAATATTTCATCACAGTGGAATTAGGACATTTTAAAGTATTCCCAATCTTAGGCATAGTCATACTTTTGATATGACATCCATCTATCTTGTCACGTTCAAACTCCGTCACGTCTGATCCATGTGCCACACTTATGAGTACTACAATCCAACTTTCATTTCTCGTGTGCAAGGCTGGAACAACTTTGAACTCTTGTCATTTGCAGTTTCAAAGCATGCGTCTATATATATATGTATTACTCTGTACTCACAAGTCCATACAGAGAACTAGACACTGCAAGCATAAAGGCTGTACAAAGGACTTTAACTTTTAAAATAGAGAAAACGAGTATGAAGAGTACTGGTCTCGACAAACCCAAAAACTCTACTCCCTGAAAAGAGGACGTGAGCGATACATAATATCCGATATCTGTAAAGAAGCTATTACCGAGTTGTTGGATTCTCACCGTGAAGACCTAGACGCCGAGAACTCATCGCCCTCACGACGGAAGAAGGAAGGACTGAGGAAAAGGAAGAAAGTGAAGAAGTCAATGAACCTTCTTGACGATTGACTCTAAAGGTGCTATTGGAGCTTGTGAAAAAAATAATGCACTAAAGGATTTTGCTCTCCAAATTGACCCAAATTTGGAACGAAGTCTTCAGTTTGGGAGAAACGTTGCGAGAATCTTGGCACCGTACAGTGAGCTCTACGGGGAGAAACAACGTTTTGATAAGCAGTCCACCATCACTGCTTTCTTCACGACTGTCTCCCGAGCCACCACCACCACCACCACCCCGAGCTGCCACTTCCACCACCTCCATCGCTCGTTTCTTCCCCACCACCGCCAACAGTAGCGCGGTACAGGCCACTGTACCAGGGGCATATAGCCGCGGAAGTGTGATGACAGCGCGGGACTGGCGCAATGATGTGTACACACTGTACAGTACTGTACCAGTAGTTACCCTCCCCTATGTATTTATTTTTTAGGGGTGAAACGGGTGTTTCACCATAAAGTTAAGTATTCTCTTTGAGCGAAAACTCGCACGTTATAAGAGAGTTTAATATATATATATATATATATTGTGTGTGTGTGTGTGTATATATATATATATATATTATATATATAATATATATATATATATATATATATATATATATATATGCGTCAATAGTTTAAGAAATGAGAGGTTCATAACGAGTACATCGTGGCATTGTCGCAATATTAAGCGACGTTGTATCTGGGTATTAGTTGTTTGGGTGACTGTACTCTACGTTTGCAGATGAGGCAGCGAGCCGTGATTCGGATTCCACATCGATCTGAAGGTCCCCTTTTTTATATGACCCCACTGCCCCTTGGTTATTTCGTTAGTAAACATGAAAAAATGCTGCAATTAGCAAAATGATACCCAGAGACAGGAAGTCAAACGGACTGAATTTCTCGTGGTCCTCTGACGAAATCTTGTCATCATTAATCTGTATGAATATCTCTCGTTAATCTATATGAATATCTATCTCTCCTCGTGCTCAACCTAAATCGATCTCATGGGCCTCCTAAAAGAGTTCTGAGAAATTTAAAATCCAAATCGAAATTAAAGAAAAATTAACTATATAGAATCCAGAATCTACAATTCAATTTTATGTATCTTATCCATTCAATCCTCTTAAGGGTGTAATTTAAACTTCCTCTTAAGGGTGTAATTATTAAAACACTAGATTCCTTGGAGATTTTATGCACAAACCAAACTATACAATGAAAACTGCAGGAAATATAATCTTTCGAAGGAGTGGATATATGGAACGCAATTCCCTTAAGTATCAGACAGGCTTCATCATTAATTGTGTTTAGGAAATTACTAAAGTAGTATTTCATTAGCTTCAACTGGTGTAGAAGTTCATTACCGACACTATTACTCGTTAATTTAGTGCATATATTATTTAAAAGTGGTTTCCCAAAATATCATAACTGATCTCAAACCCCCATAATCCTATTTTTCATCAAACTCATTTATTTTTTATAAATGATCATTTTATTTAAAAATAATATTGTTTGATGCAATAATTATAATTAGAAGTGCAGAAAATTGCGCCAAATTGTCAAATAGTATGCCAGCTTTTTCTGTAAATTTTCGCTATTTGTTTGTTATTATTATTATTATTAGCTAAAGTGGGTCCTACGGGCCCATTTAGCTAGACCTGCGGTGCTGGAGCCTTCGGCTTCAGTAACTGGGTGGCCGCAGGCCCCCTCAATTACTGGGAAGTAAATTATTCGGTCAATAAAACTATAAAAAAGAACGCAGCCATGAAAATCTTGAGCTTCACATCCGAACCCATTGTATCAAGCAATGAAAATCTTCAACGCGCTACAGGAAAATGTTGAAACAAAGCAAAGCGCGTTTATAGAATGTTATTTTTAATATTTCATTTCTCTTCTGTAATAAATGAAGTGAATCCCATTCATTTTGAGTAAAAGCTTCCGTGCTTCCTAAAGGCAATTTCAGACGAGAGTACTTCAGACATATTAACGTCAAAAAAAGATATTTAAATTGTATAGGAAAAACTAAAAAAGGTTTTCTCTTTGAAAATAAGTTTTTTTCTTTGAAAACTTAATGTAAACTCCATTTTTTCTGAGTACAATTTTGAGTTTGTAAAAAACATTTAATTTTTTAAATTCTATTGTGTACGAATCTCGTGGTTAAAAAGTTAATTTTTTTAAAAGCAACAAGCAGGAAACGTTGGGAATCCATGAAAAACTAATTTTGTTTTCAACTTTTAAAAAGCTGTTTTCCTTTGTGATGTTGAGCGAACACGTAATATTGCCTTTCACTATATCAACAAAAGACGTTTATTTTCAAATGAAATAAAACCCGCTTCACATTTTCAAACTCTCGCTAAATTCTGTACTTTGACATCCGACACTTTTACATGAACACAGTCCTTCGAAATTAATCCATCCATATATATATATATATATATATGTATGTTTGTATGTAAACAAAAAAAATCGGCAAGGTTGTTACGGATGAAGAATTTATTTTTTAATTTCTTTTACTGATTATTCGTCTGAGTTTATTCAAATTAATATGGCTCTCTAACAACTTCTGAAAGGTATCTGAACTTTATATATATATATATATATATATATATATATGTGTGTGTGTGTGTGTGTGTGTGTATCTATATACTTCTGTTGTACTGTATGTCGTGCTGGTTCCGTAGTGTGCTTCATTACTGTATCTAAGCCTCTAAGGTATAAGTAATTTAAATTGGTAATTCCGAGTTTTTCTTAAGCAAATATAAATATGAAATGAAAAATACTAATACCGCCTATCTTGTCAATCATCATTACGATAAACAGTCAGAGACTAATGCCATTAGCAGACGAATGAAGAAGCATCAGAGAGAGTTATAAGGAGTCACAAGGACAAGAAGTACTTCAAAAGGCCTTGCGCCCATACGAGGATAGGGTACCAATGGCAACGGGTGCCACGGAAAAATTTCATACACCTCAAATAGTGTGCAAGATTCGGTCTAACCTTTTCTGAACTGATCCACAGAGGAACTGTTCACAACTTCCGAAGGTAGCCTGTTCCACGTATCACAGATCTATAGGTAACGTAATTCCCACCACACACTAGTCCTAAACCGTTTCAAATCCAATTTTCAACCACTGCTGCGAGTTGAGTTATCATTTAAACTAAACATACTTCTAAAATCGACATCGTCGAACCTATGTAATAGCTTGAAAACCTCGATGAGTTGACCACGCGCAGCCTCCGAGTTTCCAGCGAAAACAAATTCAGGGCGTGTAAGCGTCCATTGTGGCCCATATGCCTAACGGAAGAGATTAACTTTGTGGCCCTCGCCTGCACTCGCTCCAGCTCTCCATATCTTTCCTGAGGGTGGGCGACCAGAACTGCACAGCATACTCCAGGTGCGGCGGCCGAACCAGGAAATTGTACAGAGAGAGCACACTCTCCTTGTTCCGAAATCGAAATTGCTTCTGATATAACCCAACAGCTTCTGGGCTTTCTTTCCACTCTACGCACTGTTTCGTAAACTTAAGGTCGCTGCTAATTAGCACACCAAGCCTTTTCCAAATCAGTGGCCTCGATATATCCCCAACATCGAGTAGTCCGATTTGGGATTGACGTAGCCAATGTGCATCATTTTGCATTTACCCAAGTTAAACGGGCATTTGCCATTTTTCGGACACTCTCCTATCCTACGTAGATCCGCATGCAGTTGCTCGATCGCTTCGGCGGCGTCCCAACATTGGCCCCAAGCTTCGTGTCATCAGCGAATTTGGCGATCGACTACGATGCACGTCGATATCATTTATGTAAATGATAAACAACAGTGCCCCCAAAACGGAACCTTGAGGAACCCCACTAGTCAGACCGAGGCCCAACCCGAACTAACCCTTTAATTACAACCCTCTGCCGCCTATTCTTCAGCCAGTTTTCAATCCACCTACCTACTTCGCCGATACCCAGCGCGCGGACTTTCGCCATTAGCCGGCGTGAGGTACCTTATCAAAGGCTTCTGAAAGTCGAGATAAAGTATATCAATCGCCCTACTCTTATCATACTCACCCAACAGACGTGGAAAAACTCGAGCAAGTTGGTGAGACACGACTATGCCGTGCTAAAACATGTTGGGAGTCCCCAAGCAGCTTGTACGAATCCAAATGGTCAACGATCCTATCCGCTATTATCCCCTCTAATAATTACCTACAACTGAAGTGAGACTAATGGGACGATAGTTCCCTGGACTTTCGTGATCTCCTTTCTTAAAGATAGGGGTCGCGTTGGCTTCCCTCCAGGCACCTGGCCCGTCTCCAACGATTTGTTGAAGACTGTAGCCAGTGGGGAGCCACCTGGTCGCGCACCTCCCGCAACTCTGGGGAGAAACTGGTCTGGCCAGGAGCTTTAAACGCGCTCAGTTTGTCTATTCTATCGTCAACGACTGTCGCGGTACACCTTCGTGCCTGACGCTGGTCTGGGATGACGCGGGTGTCCTCCCTGGTGAACACTCCCGCCAAAGTACTCATTAAGCACATTAGCGATGTCCGTGTCGGAGGTCCGCAGAACGCGCTTCGGTCCTTTACGACCTACCATGCTTCTAATGGGCTTTCTACTATTAACATAACTGAAGAACTCCTTAGGGTTCCCCTTGCAGAGGCTTGCCACCCGTAGTTCTTCGTTACGTTTCGCTAGCCTAACCTTCACCTTCACTTCCCTACACAGCGGACATACGCTTCAGTGTTCTCATGGGAACGATTGGCTTTCGCCTCCTATACGCTACTTTCCTATTTCGGATAGCCGCGGAGCGATGTTACGACTGAACCACTTAGGCTGCGTTGAAGCAGGGTGACCAGTTTTGAGGGTATGGCAGCAGACTACAGCACCATTAAAACTCGTCCGGAAAGCACTCCACACACCCTCAACATCGCCGCCGACCTCTAACCCATCTCACCTACGCTATCCCGGAGGCTAACAGAGTCCCGCCCGCCGTAGATCGAGCTTACTGCCTCTCGAGTTACTACGCTTCAACCAAGGGACGCACACACGGAACCTAATCAGGACTGTGATCACACTCCCGCCCAACGATTCGTCAACGGTGAGGCCAGCAGTGACGAGGTGTCTTCAGTCGTGAATACTAAGTCTAGAATGCTTTCGCCTCGTGTAGGCTCATTGACCCACTGAGTGAGGAAGTTCTCATCAGCAAAGTCAACTAGCTACTCCCTTCAGCATCAGCTGTCCTGTCTTCCCACTTTATGCCGCGACAGTTGAAGTCTCCTAAAACTACACACACCCTATCCACTAGCAGGCTACGGAGTTCGGTGTACAGGGTTGTATCCTCCTCGAGGAGGAGATGCGGAGGTCTGTACACCAAGATTAACCTATAGTCCCTCCCACGTTCAGATCGACGCCAAGCAGCTCCCGTTCCGACCGGAACTGGCAGTCAACACACACACACAGAGAGAGAGAGAGAGATGAGAGAGAGAGAGAGAGAGAGAGAGGAGAGAGAGAGAAGAGAGAGAGAGAGAGAGAGAGAGATAGGAGAGAGATAGAGAGAGAGCAGAGAGAGAGAATATTTTTTCTCATTTCAAACAGAATCTTTCAAATTAAAATGAATATTAAACCCCGATGGTCCTTATCGGAAAAAAAAGTAAGAGAACTTTCCACGGTCAGTCAGAGGGCAACAAAATCCTCTTTCCGCGGAGACTGTGAAAGATTCAAGCGCATTCACAATGTCAAAACGTGAAGAAAAGCGTTGTTATTTGCGATCATATTCGGTTTTAACTCAGACCATCTCTGAACAAAATCAAGCATTCGAAAGGCCGTGAAATGAAATGGGAATAATATTTTAACTTCCTTAACTGAATCTCTTCTTTAACACTGGCAATAATAAATTGTGGTAATAGCCAGAACTGCATCGATGAATACTGATGAACACTGATGAATATGAACTTGAGTTGTAAAATTATGTAGAATATATTGCGAGTTGATAGAGTAAGAAAAAGAATGAGTATCAATAAACGAAATCAGGAGGACTGAATATTATTCTATGACAGTGAGTAATAGGCTCGTAAATACCGGCTGAATAAGGTATAGGACCCCGTCATTAAAGCAAACTCTTTATACTGTATATCTTACGAAGACTGATTTCCTTTCTTTAACTGTGGACGAACGGATGGGAGTACGACGAAGGCCACTCAATATATTTTGCCCCACCTTTTTTTTTTCTTTCCAAGTTTCCTTGTGGGTTCCAGAAGTTTTGTACACAAGTAGTTCCGCTGGAGCCACCTCTCAACCTTCTCAACAACCTCATCGTCACTCTGAAACTTTCTTCCACGAATAGTATCCTTCATTGGCCCAAACAAATGGAAGTCTGAAGGTGCCAGATTCGGGCTGTATGGAGGGTGGGGTAACACAGTCAAGGGCATTTTTGTGATGGCCTCTCTTGTTTGCAAACTGTTGTGTGGTCTTACGTTATCGTGCAAAAGAAGGACGTCTTCAGTTTTCTCTCCGTCGAAACTTGCTTTATACGTCTCTGGAGTCTCTGCAAGGTAGCAAATACTGTATGCCTCTGAGTTGGTTGTTTGTCCTTTCTTCATAATGTCCACCATAATCACCCCTTTCATGTCCCAGAAGATGGTGGCCATAACCTTTCCTGCAGAGGGAGCCATTTTGAACTTTTTCTTGCGTGGGGAGTCTGTGTGATGCCACTCCACGGATTGGCGTTTTGTTTCAGTTCAAAGTGGTGTACCCAAGTCTCATCTCCAATCAGAATTCGTGAAAGGAAGTCATCCCTCTGTCTCGTATCGCACCAACGACTCAGAAGCAATTTGTTTTCTTTGGGTTTTGTGATCTTCAGTCACTTCGCGAGGAACAAACCGTGAACACCCCTAGTATTATATATGATACAGTGTATAGCCTATATATATATATATATATATATATATACTGAAATCTCTTTATAAGGATCACGCATATAAGGCTCAGCTGCTTATATGAATCACTTGGTAATCTTGTAGTTTAACGTCGCAAATTCGTCCAGGAAATTTAACGTCGCAAATTATTGAAATAAAAAAACAATAAAACTAATTTTTTTTCAGGCCACATATTGTCGGTCGAGTAACATGTTTAAAACGCCTCTACAAATTATGTTTAAAACGTCTTAAACGACCTCTACAAATTATACTTAAAACGAATAAACGACCTCTACAAATTATGCTTAAAACGTTTAAAACGACCTCTACAAATTATGTGTAAAACATTTATAACGACCTCTACAAATTATGTTTAAAACGTTTAAAACGACCTCTACAAATTAAGACGTCCTGCCATGTTTAAAACGAACTCTACAATAAAAATAAAAACAGTTAATTTGCGACGTTTAAACGCAACTTAAAAGTATACTACTACCTTATTTTTGACGTAAACTAAATTATTAATCACTTTTCATTTCCCCTATTCACATGCTATCTAATTATTATTTTTTGTTTGTCGGTTATCTGGATCGATAAAATGTGGATATATAGAAAATTTTATCTGGATATATAGATATTTTTTTTCTCTCTGATGCGTATCATCCACAATTACGAAGTGAATTTTATATTTGTTCACACGCTTCTTTATCTGACCTTTCATATTTACCTTTTTCTCCCAAATATTTTTTATTATCTGATTATTTAGGGATTATTATTATTTACTTTTGCCCTTTCACATTTATTTTTATTTTAAAACTGACTTCCATTTTTAGCATTTTTTAATCTTGATTAATCTTTTAATTTGATAAAGGTGGAGCTTTTCTAACTATAAAAGGGGAGGGGAGGGGGGGAGGTGTCTTTAGTATTGATAAGTGTTCGTTGCACTTGATGAACATTACCATATTTAGCAGTGATGTAGTCGAGACCACCATGGCCGAGACCGAGACCTGTGATCGAAACCGGTCTCGAGTCCTACATCACTGGTACTCACTCAGTTTAACAGTGATCTCGAAAAGTGCTGGGTGGGTTTCGTCACTTACATTATTTTTCCTACAGGTTGTGAAAATGGCTGTAGCTCATATAACAAGGAACAAAACAGCACCGTGGCTGATAGGCGAAGAAGAAAATAAAATAATTGGAAGTAAATTGCCTTCAAGTAGGCAAGTGTTGAGTGTTCTTTTATCATCACAAGACTTTGAAGAAGACTGTTCGTGAAAGCTCAAGGGCAGGGTTCAGTGTTTTGAGACAAGGCTCGAGTTCCGATTCTTAGGAAGCAGCATGTCATCCCCAAACTCAAGCAACTAGTTGAAAAATAGACGAAGCTGAAAAAAAAACCCTAATAGGAAGACCGAAACGCAGCGATCGAATGAAACGAAGTTTCTCGATGATCTGGACAATCTCTTTTATATCGCCCCACGGCAATGCTCGGAACTTGATAGATCCAAGAGGACAGAGACTTTTTTCTTGCTCAGAGGAAAAAGGACGTCGTGGGCGCATGGGCCAGATGAATAAGGTTCTTGCTTCTAAGGAAACAAGGACAACTAAGAGAAAAGACAAGTTTGGAAAGAAACTGGCATGGTGAGCAGAAACAGCTGGCCTTGAGTACGTACATCACCCTGGAATCAACGAGTAGTATCAGTGATGAAGGTGAAGTAACTAGCGATGATGATGGAAAAATTATTGGAGAAACAACGTCTTCCAACCCTAATAAGAGGACAAGAAAAACGTTGGCACTCCCGGTCTTGCAGCAGCATTGGAGAGAACGAAGCTGAGCAACCGAAAGGCGACTTTTGTTCTGCCTGCGACGGCTCAGAGCCTTGGCTATAAAGTGGAGGAGCTGAACATCAACCGCTCCTCAATTCACCAAACTTGCCAAGAATTTTAAAAAATAGTTTAGCCCAACAGTCCCATTTGCAATCCATTGGGATGGCAAGCTCCTCAATGACCTTACAGGGAAAGAACAGGTGGACTGACTGCCAGTAATGCTTTCTGGCGCGGAGGTAAACCAATTGCTTGGTGTCCTTGAGTTGCCTTCAATCAGTGAGGAAGCCCGAGCTTTCGCAGTGGCGCATTTGTTGAAAGAGTGGGGAGCCATTGATTGTGTAAAGGCCGTATGTTTCGATACAACAGCGAGCATCATGGGACACAGAAACAAGCCTGTGTACTGTTGAAGCAGAAGTTGGAGAGGGATCTCCTGCACTTAGCATGCCGCCACCACATTTTGGAACTCGTCCTGGCATACTTCTTTATGGAGAGTATGGGACTCTTGTCTGGTGCAGATGTCGTCATCTTCAAGCGGTTCCAGCAATCTTGGAAAGTCTTCGACCAAACCAGATACAAACTGGAGCCATCCATGAAGCAGTAGCAGGCGCCTTGGAAAATGACAAGGAGATTGTGATCGCGATCGCCACGAGACAACTTCAGATTAGTTAGCCCAGAGATGAGTTTCTTGAGCTGGCCATAATCTTCCTTGGAGGGGTCCCTCCCCATGATGCACGATTAATAACTCCTGAAACCCTACACCATGCGAGATGAATGGCCACAGATGGATGTTCTTCGGACAGTTCCGATTCACTAAGCGAGAGGAGAGAGGACTCCGTGACATCTTCATCTTCGTTGTCTAGATCTACTTCAAGGCATGATTCACGGCCCTCTCGCCGTTTCTGCTCCAAACAACGATCTCACCTTCCTCTAACTTCTTAATTATGAAAAAGAGAATCCTGCCCTCCCCAAAGTTTCCTGCAATAAATTCGCAGGACACCTGTGATATTTTTACGAGAAACTCGTCAGGATGGCATTCTTTGAGCCAACTGTGTCAACGGAGTCCATGCGGGAAATGTTGAAGGCCCTTAATGATAAAGGGGGCATGGATAAACCCCCAAACCGTATCCAGCTGGATGTAAGGAAGTCTGGGGACATGACAGTTGACAACTTCGTCACCAGAACACGAGGTAGCTCTTCCATTGCATCTGCATTCCGATTGGAGTCCTGGATCTGATCCCGAGTCACGGGGACTCAGAGATGATTACAGAGAGGATCTGGAGACGCTTCACCACTAAGGATGATGAACGACATTGCCGAAATGGGTGTGGCTCTCATTGAACAGTACAATACCATCATAATGAAGAAGGAAGATCAGAAACAATACTTGCTTCAGGTTATACAGGATCACCGGCGGCGCTTCCCAGACAGTAAGACAGAATCGATGACCATGCAACAACAATCTGTGGTTGGCAGCAAGGCCGTTTCTAGCCATTAGGGGACCCTAAGCAGTATACCCATTTGAGGCCCCACCCCTCCATCCACCAACTCACGCCTTACTTACAGCGGTCTTCAACCTGGGCGATATCGCCCACTAGTGGGCGATTTGAGCTTTCAGGTGGGCGGCAAGAAAATTTATAAAATTCTTGTAAAATTCAACAAAATTTACAATATTGTATGCAAAACATGATCGAATGTTTCGTCAGTTGTATCATGACAATGATGAACAATTTGTTAGGTTATTATTACACACAGAGGTCCGATGGCTCTCGAAGGGTGCATGTTTAACTCGTTTTGTTGAACTATATGAGAGCGTAGTGCAGTTTCTAGACCAAAATGAAGTTAATCTTAGCCAAAAGTTAAAAATGATAAAAAATGATGCTTGTTATTTGGCAGGAATATTTAAGAAATGCAATGATTGTAATTTGCAGCTTCAAGGAGCCAATATGACACTCATGAACTGCCAAAAAGTTATCTCATTATTCATTGAAAAGCTGGATTTATTCAGTCACAATCTTTCAAAAAGGGAATTTCACCAGTTTCCAGAATTGTTATCTATTAAGGATGACATAACAACAATTGATACACAAAGATTTATTGATCATCTCAATAAACTTGAAACGGATTTGAAACTCGATTCAGTGATGTTTTAACCATGGACGTATATGATTGGATGGTAAACCCGTTTACTGCAAATGTTACTGAAGCTGATGTAACATGTCAAGAGGAGCTATTAGAACTCAGACATGATGAGGAAAGCAAGGGAAATTTCAAGAACGGTGGTTATATGCAGCTTTGGCAAAATAAGATGATGTCAAATGTATATCCCAATATGTGGAAAAAGATTTTTAAATTATTGATCGCTTTTCCTACTTCGTACCTAGTTGAATCAGGTTTTAGTGCTGTGAATCACATTCTTACCAAAAACAGGAATGCTTTAAAAATCCCTGAAAGAGGGACATTCGTTTGTTCCTCACTAAATTCGAGCCAAACATTCGGAATTTAGTTTCCAAGCATCAAGCACAAGGATCTCACTAAATTAAAGGTAAATGCATAATGTTTTATTATATAATATATATAATGTACCATACATAATTTTTAATATATGTTTGTTGGATTTTTAATTTTGGTGGGCGGTTGGCTAATTTATCTCACATAAAAATAGTAAAAGTGGGCGGTAGGCATAAAAAGGTTGAAGGGCACTGCCTTACTACATCACCTCAGCACACATACAAAAAATGGCTGTGTTAATAAAAACAATTATGAAACAATTTTAATGAAACATTTATGTCCAAAACAACAAATATGTACTTTCAGAAGACAAACAGAAAAAATACTCTTCATGAAATTCCTAAAAATTAGCTTAAATGACAGAACTATGTATAAAAAAATAATGCAATTATCAACTACCAAACAATTACTAACTACGATACAATCGTGTAATAGCTAACAGTTATACAGAACAGTTTGTATCTTCAAAATTTTTGCCTCCTAGATTTTTTCTGGGCGAAATCATCAATAACATCATCATATGAAATCTCCCTGCCAACGTCCTGGTTGATGCTACGATGCTAAAGCCACTGAGGCGATCCTGCCCCATTGATGATCTGAGGTAGTTCTTGATTAGCTTCATCTTAGAGAAGCTCCTCTCGGCTGACGCTACTGTCACAGGTAGAGTGCAGGCAATTCTTAGTGCTACCCAGAGATTGGGGTATAGTTCCTCCAGTTGCTTCTGATGAATGAAGGAGAGAAGCTCCAATGCAGTCATGTTGTGTGAAGGTAAAGTCGGCAAGTTCTTAATTTCGAGGACCAGTTCTCTTCCATCAATGTCAGAGTCAGCTCCAGAGCTCAGTATCTTAGAGAGCTTTTCACACTTGCAGACAAGTCTTCCTTGTTCATTGTGGTGAAGTTTAGGAGAACCCCAAATATGTCCCTCACATCATCTAATGTTTTGAATCTCTCATTTATTGACTCGATGGCGCAATCCACCACCACATTGAAAAATGTTCTTCACTAATAACCTTGCCTGAACACTTTGTTCTTGCCCTTCATGTTCGCTCCGTTGTCATATGACTGTCCTCTGCAGTCATCAAAGTGAATATTCAGTTCATCTAGTCTCTTCAGAATCAGAACTGATAAACCCAGGCCTGTACTTTCTGAAGCCTCAAGAAAGCCCAAGAAGTATTCTTTTATTGCTGGTACTTCACCCATTT